>RJWT010045044.1:0-11684 GCA_004365215.1 Cuniculus paca
TCTCTTACATTTTATTTCATAAGAAGAGGGAGTTTTGACCTTTTAGGCAAATAGACAAAAACTCTGTCCTAGGATAATCCTAAACAGGAAGATGTTGTCTTGTTTCCTTACTTTCTGACTGTCTTGCTTTTAAAAATTCCAAGTTTTGGTGTGGGTAAACAGAATCAACAGAATGCAGATGAAACATTTATTAAAATGCTAAATTTAGTAAGCCCTTTGAGCTTCTTGGATCAAAGCAGCTATGTAAATACAAATACCAATTACTACTTAAGTAATTGCCTGAATTAAAATTCTAAATATCACATTATATTATGTTGCGCTAGGGACACGGGTAAGGGAACTCACATTTAATCAGTTCTTTCTCTGTGCCAAGGGCTGCTAGCCTCCTATGAATGGAATGATATCTCATTTTTAGCCACATCACTTGGGAAATAGTGCATATTAGTATACCCATTTTGAAGATGAGGCTGTCAAGTCACAGAAATTGAATAAATAAATGACCTGTCATCACAGAACTAATTAGTGGCATATCGAAGATCCAAATTCAGATCTGACTTTCAGTTTATAAAATAGGACTGAAAGTTTCTGTTCGATTTAGAAGTGAATACTTAATTATCATAAATTAAAGTCTGTTCCTAAAAGAAGTTTTAAATTTAATTTAAATTCAGCTCAGTAAAACATTTATTGAGTTAACCTTTTATCCACAAATTGCTGCATTTGAAGGAAAATACCAGAGCTTCCTCTTATGGTAGAAGAACACATACACATACACATACAGTATACCAGCCTTTGATGAAGGCCATGCAAGGATTGACAAATCATTCATCACTGTCTGAACAGCGCATACAGAGCAAAAATCTCACACAGGATTTGTACACAGGCAAATACAAAATAGTGCTCTCTCATTAGGTTTTGCCTCATCTGGCATTGCCTCACTGAGTATATTTTATGTTCTTTATTCTACTTTTAGCTGTTTTATGTGGTCCAAATTAGAAACAATTCCTTTTTTTCTGATCCTTCCCACTTTCT
This sequence comes from Cuniculus paca, assembly GCA_004365215.1. Taxonomy (NCBI): domain Eukaryota; kingdom Metazoa; phylum Chordata; class Mammalia; order Rodentia; family Cuniculidae; genus Cuniculus; species Cuniculus paca. The sequence goes on from RJWT010045044.1 coordinate 1,030, forward strand.
TTCCTTTACTTCAACCATTAATAGATAATTTATAACTTGAATATTCCTCCAGTTCATACCTCTTCTATTTGTTTCAATGCTTTCTTAAGCACATGGTGGAAGAGGTTTCTATAAACTCTGTAAAGAATGCGGTTGTGCTGCCTCTGCTTTCTTTGAGGCCATCGTAGTTGTCAGAAACAGGTGACCTAAACTGGGCCCTTGTCACTGTGAGATCTATCTTGCCTTCAGTCCAGTCACTGCATCCCTTCATTCTCATTCCTATTTATTGGCATACTGCAGTCTACAGTTGGCATCTGCCTTCGTATAACTCCTAAAAGTTTTTGCTTGGCTAGTCTACTTTTGAACAGTTCCACTTGATACACAGTATCTGGTTTTGATTTCTGGCTTCTTGACATATTGCCATGTATTTGACTATATAACAATAACATTTGTGTTTATGGGCCCTGATATTTTCAAAAAGCAAGGAACTTTGAAATGTGGACATGCCTGGTGTTTTAATTCTTTTTCTCTGTAACAAAATTCTGCATTGAAGAATAAATGTTGGTATTCTTGGTTTATTGATAAAATTTAAGAAGTTTGTTTTCAGGACTGTTCTAGACATATCAGCCTTTTACTTCTGAATACCCTCAAACTGATATTTAGGCCTACAAAGCCAGAAATTTCAGTGGCAAATTCTAGTTCCTGTTATTCTGAACTGTTTTTCCGTATTTCAATTTTATTTGTCAAAAATCAGATAGTAATTTGTTTTATATTTCTTTCAATTTGAAGCACTGAGTAAACTAGTTATTCTAGATCCTTTTATTCATTAGAACAGTTTGAAGAACATGCAGCCTAATTGTTGTCTTAAAGATTTTTGCCACGTATTCTACCACTATGTGTTGAGGCATTTAAATGATCTCTAACAGAGATCAGTATTCCACGAGTCAGTAGCTAAACCTGGCCCATGCTTACTTTAGTAAATAAAGTTTTATTAGGACACAGGTATGTACATGATCTAAACTTTGTGACTACTTTCACAGTATAGTAGCAAGCTGGAGTATTTGCACCAGAAACCATATGATCTGTAAAACCAAAAATATTTACCCTCTTATTGTTTTTGTTTTTGTTTTTATAGTACTGGAGATTGAAGATTGAACCCAGGGTGTTTGCACTGAGCTACATCCTCAGCCCTTTTTAATTTTTTACTTTTTTAAGATAAGATCTTGCTAAATGACTATACTGTAGAGCCAGGCTTGAACTTGAAATCCCTCTGCCTCAGCCTCCCTGAGTGCTAGAATTACAGTGTGCACTACCACACCTTGCTAGCTGGCTCCTGACCTTAACCCTCAGAACATTGTTTTGCAAATTTCCTAATGGTATTATTGGTGGAAGTTTGTTAAATATGCTGTCTCCCCGGCCTCTCAAATTAATACTTGAATTCCTTTGGCCCTTGATAGCATGTGGGAAGTTGTATTCATCATACATGCCCTAGATTCTCGCTACTCAAAGGCTACAGAGCAGTAGCTTTGCCATGACATGATAGGGATATCTGCGAGAAACTCCAGGTCTCAGGCCCCACCCAGACTTACTGAATGAGGAGCTGTACTATAAGAGAATGCCCAAGTTGATGAGTTGATGTGCACATTCAAGCTTAAGAAGCAATGCAGCAAGCATGTTCAATTCACCTTGATTGTGACATTGCTGGAAACAGTCAACCCCCACCCCCCAAATTTGATTAACCTCTCAGACATAGTCTACAAAACAAGTGGCTCGCCATGCTCATGTAGAAGTTGATTGGTGAAAGGACCAGCCCCCTGGCTCCCTGTCCTTAACAGCTGCTCTTAAGACTTGAGTTGGGGTTTGTTCCTTGACTTATTGATCACAGGCAGGTGGGATAACCTCTTTAAGGTTCTGTTTTTCTCTTCCCTGGTAAATCAGAAACTGACATACGGTGATAATGATAAACTGCTGACATTTATGTAACAATTACTTTGTGTGAGACTCAGCACATAAAGAACTTGACATAGAGCTTGAACCTTATTTTCCCATTTCACCCTTTAGGAACCCTATGACTAGCTTACTGTCCCCTTTGTACAAATGGTATAGCCGGGGCCCAGAAAGATTCTGTCACACTGATAGCTACTACCATGAAGGGATTAGGTCCAAATGTCTCCTTGGTCCTTAGGCACTTTGGGTGGCTGTCATATTTTTGTGGTCCTCTGAGGGGAGAGGGGACTCATCAGAATCATGTTGCACCAGTCTAGAATTTTGATTAGAATCTTGAGTGAGTAAATGGATAAAGCTTAGGGATTAAGACCAGGCTATATCCTACAGTGGTTATAGCCTACTGCATGAACTGTCTATTCAACCATAATTTGGACAAAACCCCAAGAAATTCCCGGTTGCTACTTGTCTTTCATCCTTTCCTTTACCATTCTGCAAGGGGGAAAGTCAAGAGGCTAGACACAGAAAGGAGGCTGAGCATTTCTTGTCAGGTGACGGGAGCAAGAACTGGTCATGGGGAACTGTAGAGGCCTAAAATATAGACAGCAGCCATCTCCTATTCTGTGTCTATCTGCAGAGAAATGACTTATGTAGGGGAAAAAATGTTCTTTGTTTATGTCAGACAGAAGCGCCAAGACTTTGTCATTTCGTACACTATCTCTGCTATTAGGTATTTGGCGGCCAACATAATCTGAAGAACCATGATCTAGTTTCTCATTGCTTATAACCAGTTGCTTCTGGGGCTTTAGAAGGAAGAGGAAGGAGTCTCTCAGGGCAGTGTAGCTAGTAATGTATCACTACCTGTCAGTCATGCAGGCAGGGCAAGGAGAGAAAAAGCTTTAAAATGTTGGCATGCCATAAGGGAAAAGTTTATGAGTTTTCTTGACTGTTCGCTTTGTGGGGTGATTAAAAGAAAAAAACTCAAGCATTATTCTCTTAACAGCTGTTTGAAGCTTACTTTAATAAAGTGCCTTTTACCATAACGCAGCATCATTAGACTCTATAAATCTTTTTCTATTTATTGTGCTTAAATGATAAATGTTTTCTAATAAAATGATATTATTGGTCTGAAGAATAATTTCATTTTATAAGTTTCTCTTAAATTTGGTTGATTTAAATTTTTTTTTCCCCTTGGGATGGTCTGTAACAGTGGTGGCAAACCTATGGCATGTGTGTTGTTTTTCTTTTAAGACAAAAGATGTTAATGTTTGAGTTGTTTTTTCTAAACTAAATCCTCAGTATTCAGGTTTAATTGCAGTGTTGACACTTTGCAATAAATGAGTTTGGTGTTGTGGTATGGGCACTTGTCTCTAAAAGGTTCGCCAACACGGATCCATAATGTGTCTCTCCACCCTGGGCTATTTCATATAGCATGTGCCAGATTTTCTACCCCAAATAGTATTTGAGCCCCCAGTTTCTTTGATGTTGAAGGCATTCTTTTCTGATGAGCTACTGCTACCTATGTGTTTTTCTATCAGTCCTGTTGCTGGCACCCTGCCATTTTGTAGGTTTTTGCATGTGAGTCTGACCTTAAACCCCTCCCCTGAAACATACATTATGATTTTTCATGTTTATTGTAGACCAAGAGTGTAAAGGAAAACATTTGGCCAGGGAAGAGTGACACGTGGCCTTGGGGAAACTTGGCGTTGCTCATTGTACTGGGTTTCATTCTTTTATCTTTATAAAAGGCTCCTATTAAAATGTACTCCTTTACTAGTTTGATCACATGAATAGAAATTTACTTTGGTGGGTATTTGAGCCCAAAGTGAAAAGGATGCCAGGAGTCTCTCTCCCAAGGACCACGTGTTTTGGAAAAGTCCTAGTGTTGCTCTATTTTTATGTACATAACAACTGAAAGTCCCATGTTCTTAACCCAGTGATTGGGCCAGAGGGGGAAAGACATTGAAGACTTAAAATGAATGTTATGTTTCTTTTTTTTAGTATTTCCAAAGATGCTTTTTAGTAGCGCATTTCCATCCTATCCTTTCATGCACTGATTTTTGCACAGGTCTTACTCTCTAGCCTACCTCCGTAGATCTTTCCAGGAGAGCTGCTGCTCTGCTGCCAGGCTCATAGGGCAATGCAAATGAGTGCATTACACATGTACAGCATTCCTAAAGTTCTTTATTCCACCCCCTTTTGTAATCAGTCAAGGCCTAAGTATATTAGAAAGTATATTCTCGTCATTAAAACAATAGTGGGAGCTCACAAAGGGAAATTGTTAATATGTGTTCCAGCTTGTCACTTTTGCCTGTGTGAATAAAGAAGATAACTGTTCCTTTGGGAAACTGTTTCGGGAATTGAGCAACAGATACGCTAGCCAGAGAATTCTCTGAACTGTAATTTTCCTTTTTGTGTGTACTCAAAAATAACATCCTGATGGGCTCCTGGGTACCACCACACATACAGAGCACAATTGCCACAGCCCAGGTGGTGTTAATATGGGACAATCCCCTGGGCACGTGTCGCCAGGAGTTGTACAGCTTGTTCAGTGTCTTTGTCCATATGGCAATCTGTCCCATTCACAGAAAGGAGCTGTGGCTGTGCAGGTTGGGGACTGTGGTCAGTGTAGTGTGGAATCTGCCTTTGCTCATGGTGACCTCCTCATGCAATGTGTTTCAGCATAGATCTGAGTTGCATGCAGCTCACACACATATCACATGCATGTGCATACATGCACTCATTCACACATACTCTGATCTAAGAAGAAATGTGTTCGCATAGCATGGCTGATTTCTTTCTGTCCCACCTTTAGATTTAGAAGCACATGGTTAGCTCGGGTATAATTCTGTCACAGCATTATATGTGAAATAATATACGTGAAACCTATGTATGAAATATATAAGTTATAGGAAGTCAGCTAAAACACACACATATGTACAGACCTTTCCAGACATGGTGTAATTCAATTTGAAGGCTATATGCTTATCCTAGAACTCTTCCAGAAACTGGTTTTTGTTGTTCTGTGGTGTATGTGTGCGTGCATGCCTGCCTACCTGCCTGCCTGCACCTCCCTTGCTCTCATTCCTTTTTTTTTTTTTTTGATTTTTTTATTTTCAGTTGTGAAGACTATTTCCACTGTTTATTATATATGTTAGGCTAATTTTAAGTCTTAAAATGAAAAAAAAAGGGAAATGGAAAACAAAATCATTATTAGCCTCAGAAATGTACATGGAAGACATTCTGTGGAGGTGTTAGAAGTACAAAGGGGTATTTGAAATCAGGAAAGCAGATTTCCTAGTGAGTAAGATGGAAAATAAGGACATCTTAAAAGGAACTTGGAAGAATTTACCAGCAGGCAAGGCCTTCTCCATTTTCTCCTTTTATATAGTGTACCCAAATATTGTTCTTCTTTTGTGTTACTATTTGTGTTCTTGTTTGGTAAACAAACAGAGCCCATAGGAACTGTAGCTGATGACATTTATACTACCTTCAAGACTTCCTCAAACAAAGACATACTTTTATGATTTTCGAATTTCATTCCTTTTATAGTCTTCAAGGAAATTTGTCTATTAACAAGCAGATCTCTTTTCGTCTTAGAAAATACTTCAGTTACTTTGAAAGATCTTTTGTGTAGTGTGTTTTACGTTTTCACCATGATGTTGAAAGAGTTTGGGGCAATATAATGGCGAGGAGAAAGAGAAACCTAGTGTGTTTATGTAAATGTTTTGGTATCTGCTTTCAAATAGGTCATTTTCCAACCAGTAGAATTCTAGGTGATTCTGCATCCAAAGGGCCGATACTCCACTGAACTTAAAACCATGACCTAAGAAGTAGGCAGGCAACTACAGTTATGTTGCTACTTTGGTATCTATTAATGGAAACATTCTGATATATGTGAGCCCCTATATCAACTCACATTTTTCTGTGAATCATATTTATGACAAGAACAAGATGTCTTGTGTTAAAGATCAGTGTGAGAAATAAATGGCAGTTTACTTTAATTAGAAAAAAGTTGACACCAAGAGCTGGAATAATCCAGTGGCGTTTGAATAAATTAGAGGATGGTACTGACAGAAATAAAAAGAAACTAAACAAGGATAAATGGGAATTTATCCTGAGTTTACAAAAAAATAGTGTATTCTTAGGTAGAACAGAAGTCAGGGACAGTGCTCCCATGTGTCCATTCAGCAGATCACTCCAGGCACTAACCATGCATCTGGTGTTGCAACTGTGAGCTCCACAGACCAAGTCTGTCCTCATGGGGGCTGCCTTTGCAGTGGAAGAGAAGGAAAAGAAATGCAAAGTTAAATAACAAAGAGAGTTAAGTTCTAGGGAGGAAAAAAAAGGAAAGGAAGAAGGATCCAAGTGTTACTATATGGGTCTAAGGTTACTGTTTGGGCAAGTTAATCTGGCAAAGCCTCTAGGTGACCCTTGAACAGACATGAACAAGAAAGGAAATGGCCCCCCTGGCAAAAGGCACAACAGAAGCAAAGGCCCTGGGGCAGAGGCAAAATTAGAACATGTTTTGTTGCCTCATAGCCTATTTCTTATTTAGTGTGAGAGTAGATTGATTATGTAGCTGTGCTGCGAAATGCACGCTGTTACTTACTTGATTTAGTTGTGCCTCATAGATTAAACCGTGAGGATTAAATGAGTTAGTACATGTTTAGTTGCTGGCACATAGTAGGCACTCCATAAATACTCATGTTTATTGTTAAGTATTATGAAATGTACTTATGTAATAACAAATCAAGGCATATTTATGCTAACTGCAGTTTCTGGGAAATAAAAGGTGACTTCTTCCTACCAAGGAAGTTCATAGTCAAAGGAGGAAAATGCAAACATCTACCTTGTAATCAGAGTAATGATTGCAGCAATAGCATATAGTGAAATGGGATTCAGTATACAATTTGTTTAAAATGAGCACTAGTGGCATATTATAGTAGATCTCCCCCACACACATATATTCTTCGTGTGAAACTCTTTAACACAATGAGCTCCATGAAGGAAAGTGCTATTTCCCTTGTCTACTGTTGCACCCCACCATCCAGCACATCTACCAGTAGGTGCCACATTTCACTGCAAAGACTAGATGAAATGTTCAGAAGAAACAGCTGTATCAACTGTCAGGAACTCACTTTGAGTTCTTTATTAACCCCATGTGCATGGTAGCCTTTGTCAATACCTGTGTATGCTCCAAACAAGGGAAGAACAGTTGTGTTCCTAAGAAACTTGGATTCAGTAATAAACTTGCCTCAGAATGGCCTGAAGGACTGGCTTGAGTACAAGTAGCTGGATTCTACCTTTAGTGTTTCCAGTTTAGTAATTCAGGGTAGGGAATATGTATTTCCAGCAAGTTCCGAGAGACCATTCTTTGAGAACCAGTTGCTGTTCTTAAATCAGGGCATTCAACCGCTTCTAAAGTCCATAGATGCAAAGAAGTGATCAGAGTTATGATTGTTTAGGAAAATCTAGATTTCAGTCCCAAGAATTGTCATTTCAAAAACAAAAATTTCAAAAAAAATAGCCTATTATAAAGTATGCCCACATTGGCCTTTAAGTTATTTATAAATGCTCTGGTTTTGTCTTTCTAAATATTTTCTGTGTATGTGTTTGTAAACTTTGGTTTTCTAATCTCATTCTGTTCATTTCAGCAGCTGAGCTCTTGCTAATACAGAAGCCCAGATCAAGTAGTGTAGCACTTGATGCTCTGGTAATCTGCTCAGTTACTATTCTCTGCCCAACTAGAGAATTGAGCAGAGTTCAGCAGAACCTGATCGGTCATAGTTGATGCCAGTGATGTCCAAATATATTTGATTGTTCACCCCTAGCAATACAGAAACTTTGAAAATGAATCCCTACTATTTATTATTACATACATGTTCAAAAAAAATTCAAGGCTAAAAGTGGTAAGAAATATACATACATATACATACACACATATATACATATAATAAGTTATATAAACACATGCATATAGAAAATTTAATGTTATTCCATCCATTTGAGGATTGTGTGCAAGCCAATGTCTTGGTTACTTTTCTCTCGTTGCTGAGACAAACATCTGACACCCAAAATTAGGGAAGAAAAGGTTTGTTTAGCTTGCAGTTTTGGGGCTTTTAGTCCATGCTCACCTGCTCCAAGGCAGGGTGGCGTGGCTGAGGCGCTGCCGTTCATGGCAGTTGCAAGCGGCAAGAGCAAACCACGCACGCAAAGAGGAAAACATGCCCCCCATTCCGACCTTACATTGTATGTCGACTCCACCCCTGGGTGGGTACAGAACTCACACTGCCAATCCCAGCACTAGACAAGGAGTCAATCACAAATGCTAGATTCAGCCACTGCTGTGATTACATGAGGGTTGGGGGGGGCATCTATATACAAACTGAAACAGCCAGCTTGGAGCCTGTGATCTAGGAATCCAGTACAGTCCTTAAAGTAGGTGTCTTTAAAAACCTGCTGAATTAAACCAGTAAATTTTAATGAAAACCTAGTATTGCAGAGAAACAAAAGTAATGACACAAAGTAGGGAGTGATTCTAAAGGAAATGTGAAAGCCCAGTGATTCTGAGCCAGTGGTTTGTATCTTTAGCTCACTTATCCCTTCATCTCCTGTTTTCTTATCTGGCCCTTGTACATGATTCTTCTGCTTTAGGAGAATGATGTAACTCTTGAAAGTCTTGCATTGACATACATACAGCATTAGGGGGCTGGAAGAATGAAATAAGGATTAATATTGGAAATTTTATTTATGCTGTTTGGTTTCTGTGGGTATTGTTTGTTCCTCTAACATATGGACAAGGTTCCACATAGAACTTGTGACTCACCAGCGCAAACACACTTGCATGGACATAATGAGAATGCCTTGCTAATGGTGTTAATAACTTTTGGATTAGTGGTGCCTGTGTGTGTATTGACACAGTTGCTCACACCACTCTTTGGAAAGCATTCTGTTTTCTTAGTGAGATGCCAGTGTTGATGCTGCAGTGGCAAACTCTAAGTTACCAACTCAGAATAGCCCTTGCTGATACTCAGAACAAAAGCTGGAGCTCTGCTTCTTCTTACTCTTTCCCTGTTTTTATTCCTTCACTCATCACCTTGCAGACATAGGTATTCTGCCTTTGTCGTCACCTGTGCCATGTGTTCAATTGCATTGTGATCCGAGTGCAGCAACCAGCCTCAGAGTCTCCAGCTACAATTGTCTGCTTCATTGTCCTACTCACCCACATGCTCCTAGCTTCTGAAAATTTAGATGACATATTTGGCCCAGTGTACCTGGGAAAAGAGATGGGGCACATGGGAGATTCGGTTGGTGATGCAAGTAACTGCCTATCATGCTGTCCAGCATTAGGTTCTCACAATTGGTAAAGTCACGTAGCCTACATATAGGACACACCTAGATCAGGAATAACAAATTGCGAATTGCACTATATTGTGCTGCTGGGACCTTTGCAGGTCTTTGTTCTTGAAGTCTAGGGATGACCTGGAAACTTCCTTCTCCAGTGAAAATTCAAATGAAAGTGTCTCTTCAGACTTACTGCCGGATCTATGTCAATTTAATGAACAATGCAGCCACAGGCTGGTTTTCCTGGAGCTGTATGTTTCCCAAATTTTAGCCATTTGAAGAGATGCCCAATTGCCATGAGGTTTATTATGTGATTATTTTATTTTTATGTTTATTTTTAGATTTCTTTAAAGCAAGTCACTTTTTGGTTAATGTAAAGTGATTTCACCCTACAAAATGATACCTGAAAAACCAGAGGTCAGTGATGCCAAATATATTTTTATCTGATACAAATTAAATCTGTAAGTCTTTAAAAATATGCATTCCTGGTGCTGGGGATGTAGCTCAGCAGTACAGTGCCTGCTTGGCAAGTGCAAGATCCTGAGTTTGATTCCCAACACAAAAAAAGCATTCTTGCTCCACTTGACATTCTGCAGACCAGCTGTTAGTGTGTGCACATCACGTGTTGGGATACTTTGATAGGAGTCCATCATTTTGCAGAGGGGAAGGACCTTGATTGAGTATACTATGCCAAGTGGATCAAACTGTTTTTACAGAAGATCCAAGACAGTCACTTCCCTTCCTGAAATGTGTATTTACAACTCGGCCTCTCTGCATATACATCCTGTATTTCCAGGCCCAGAGACAGGAAGCAGGCTCAGAGCATATACCTAAAGCATACCTAGAGTTTGGGGACTGTGAAATTTTCAAATGTTTCCAAACCCATTGATTGAACTGTTTATCCTGGAATATTCCTAATCATTTTAATATCTGGCAAACATTTTTCATGGGTCAAATTACCCAACAGTTCTCTGCTAATGTAAAATTGGTAAACACAAAATGACCTTTTCCCTGTGCTAACTTCCTTCAGCCTTTCCTGGTTTGTTGTGTATTTGTTTTAAAACCAAACCAGAGCCACGTGTGTGTGCTTCTGTGTGTGCGTGTGTAATTTGCAGTACTGGGCATTAAACCTTGGGCCCTTGCATTGAGCTACATTTCCAGCACTTTTTAAATTTTGAAACAGGTCCTTACTAAGTTGTCCAGACTGAGCTTTAGGCTGTAATTCTCTTGCCTCTGCCTCCAGAGTGCTAGGGTTTGAGGCCTGTAATCATCATGCCCATCTTTGTATATAATTCTTTTTTTGTGGTATTCTTTTTTAAAATTATTTTTATTTGTACACTTTTGATGTACATAAGGATCACATTCATCTTAGGGAATTTGTACCT
>RJWT010045045.1:0-11678 GCA_004365215.1 Cuniculus paca
ATTGAACTCTTTATTTTAACATTTTACCAAAGGCAACCAATAGTGGTCAATATAAATAGTCTTATTGGTTCCAATCAATTCATCTAGTACCTCTCAACAGAAGGCAATTGTAAAAAACATTTTTGTTATCATGACTAGGATGATAGGATCAGCATCTAGTGAAAAGAGACCAAACATCCTATAATGCACCGGGAAGCACCACAACAAAGAATCTTTCGAAATGAAATATCAATTATGTCTTTGCTGAAAAACTGTCTAGAAACACACCATCAAGAGGTACATGGTCCATCCTTTGAGTTATACATGAGAGTATTATTAAATGTTTTATTGTTGTGTATCATGAATTTTCAACTCTTCCTTCCTTTCTTTTCTCTTTTCTTTTCTTTTTTCTTTTCTTTTCTTTTCCTTTCCTTTCTTTTTTCTTTCTTTCTAATTGATTTTTTTAAGTTTTCTTTTTGTTTTTTTTTCCTGCGTAATGCTAAGCTAATGTTATAAATCTTAAGACAAATTTTTTTTCAAGGCCTGATTGAAAGATTGCAGTTTCTTACCTTCTTTAGTGTTTCACAGATGAGAAGGCAGATGAGGCACAAGAGGGGTAAAATTTATTAATACTAATGAGAATAACAACAATAATAAGACTTTTGGATCTGAAATAGAACATGAGATTTCGTTTACTTTCTTTGACCTGCTGTATCATCTATCCTTACTTTGTTTCCAATGTTAATATAAAAGTCTCTATTAAAGCAATCTGATTTCTTTAAAAAAATTACATTATCCTTATTTCAAAAGTAACATGACTTTTAGGAGAAAATGTTCATTAACCAAAAAAGGAAATGTAATTGCCCATTGTTTAATAAATACTGCCAAATTTCTCATGTGATTCTTGCTATGTTTTCCTTCCTGTAATACCTTAGGCTATTCTTTTTTCCAGGAATGTTAATAACTTCAATCACTGTCTTGTGAGTTGTATTCCATTAGTTGGCTCTGAGTATATCTCCCCTGACTCATTTGTAAATTTGAGGGTTGAATATGTACAGGAAAAATTTATCCTAAATTCTAGGCTTTTATTAGCCATCAATTGTCTCTCCAATGTGGTCTTTTATTTTTGTTCCCCTTTTGAATTGAATGAGGAGGATGCAAGAGTTTGTGACTTCTCATGCCTGGAAAGAAGCCAGACTACCCCTGTCATGACAGAACTTCAGCAGACAATGTGCTATCCACATCTGTGGGTGGTGAAAATGTAAATGCTTCTAGTGGTAGGATCAGTAAAGAAGCTACAAAAGCACACTGTAAGAGAAACAGCCCACAGTTGGATATTGGCTACACAGTGGGCATTGGTGGAACAGGGAAAAAATGGCAGCCTCGGTAGTTTAACCCACTTTCCTCTTCTCCTTTACTTATTCATTTATTTGATAAATTTGACTTCAGCTATGTCCTAAGCAGATTTCTAAAACATGGGAATACATTGGAGACTGAAAAAAATAAATATTCTCCTTGAGCTTATATTCTAATGAGGGAATGTGGACAATAAACTTGGAAAAAAAAAAAAGTAAAGCATATAGAATGTTAAATGAAAACTGGCACATCCCTGTAATCCCAGTACTTGGGAGAATGACCAGGAGGGTTTCTGCGATAAAGACCAGCCTGGGCTCCATAGTGGCTTCAAGGGTAGCCTCAAGTACATAGCAAAACCTTGTCTCAAAACAAACAAAAACAATGTTAAATGATAGAGTCAGTAATTCCTAATCATAATGATTTTGAACAAATAGGACAAAATCCAAATCAACTTTTTTAACAAATAGATTCACTGGAGAAAAACATAGACACAGAAAATACTCCTTCCAGATAGAGTGGCTCTAGAAAAAGGGAGATAAAGGATGTGAAATCAATGAATTTTATTGTTTTCCCTTTAATGTAAGAGAGACAATTCTTTGTTTTAGAACTAACGGGGAAACACTTTAAACATACAGAAAAATATAAACCAGTTAGTGGAGAGTACAAAATTGAGAGGAAGCAGAATTTATGTTAGGAAGTTAACTTGTCTTTCTCTAAGAGTTTATATGATGCAAATATTTTTTATGATACTCATCACTTCTCGAACACCTCTTCTTCTCCCTCCTCTTTTCTACCTCTCTTCTTATGCTTTGTTTTGTAATCTGAAAGTGTGCAAGTATATTATATTGAATGACATCACAAGGTGATGTTTTCTCAATTACATGAAAGGATTTCAGGATGTTTTAATTTTCTGATTGTTTCCCAGAAGTTTACAAGTCTACTCCTTCATATCCTTTTGCATCTTAATATGGCCAACTTTGAAATGACATCAAATGACAATAAGATTTTAAACAATTCACCCAAATATCTTTTTGAGCCTTGAGCAGCTGGTTTATCCGATCCTGCTTTTAGAAACCTAGACTTCTGCTAAGCTTTTGTATAAGTGAACGCTCCCTCATTTTCTTTTGTTCGCAAATGGCACTGATCACGTGAAGGGAAAATAGCAAAGGTTATCCTACTCTGCAAATAAGGTAACTCATCTCATTCTAATAACTATGGTCTAATCTTGGCACTTCCAATAATACTAAAATAATTGAAAACCACACCATGAACAAGTCTAAAACATCAAAGTGACATAAAACTAATTAATCACTATCAATTTAATATGTGCCCTATTCATTCAACCAGCTCAGCTCCTCTTGACTTTGTGGATGATATTCACTCGGCTCACTGTGCACATCAATTCTGCAGAAAACAGAGTTCTGTCTCTCTTCCATGTAAAAAAGTAACTCAGTATTGTGAACTCTCTATCATAATTCAACGGGTCAATCCCATCATCTTTCAGAGACCACCTCCTCTTCAAATGAGTGCATGAACCAGATGTGAATTTGCATCACAGAGTTTTGAAAGTGTTTTTGAACTACATTTCCTTTCTGAAAGTGTTTATTGTTTTTCCCTGAAGATCACATTGGGACCTCCTGTGTGTCATTTCCATTTCTTAAGGAGCACCACAAATCCAGTGATAATTTTTCCTTTATTAAGGTGATGTAGACGGTATTGTGTAAAAAGGTACAGTAAATCTATTTGTAAAATTGGACACATCCGCTGTTACGGTTTGTATATAGATGGCCCCCCCAAGCCTCATGTAGTCATGGAAGCGGCTGAATCTAACGTTTATGATTGATTTGTTGTGTAGCACTGGGATTGGCGTTGTGAGTTCTGCACCCACCCAGGGGTGGAGCCGACATACAATGTAAGGTCGCAATGAGGGCGTGTTTTTCTCTTTGGCACAGATTGCTCTTAACACTTGCATCTGCCATGAACCGTGCCACCCGGCCTTGGAGCCAGCTAAGCATGGACTAAAAGCCCCAAAACTGTAAGAAATAAACCTCTCCTTCCTTCACTTCGGGCGTCAGATATTTTGTCCCAGCAACGAGAAAAAAGTAACCAAAACATCCACCAATCTCAATGCTAATTTATGTTTATTTAACACATCATCAGGTGCAATAATTATCATTTCTTTTTATCTTGAAATTAAAAACCTTAAGACTCTTTTCAGTTTTTCAGTAACTAAATCTATGTGATCTTAAGAAAATTGCTTAAGTATTCAAAGCAGCTATTTCTTTATCAGTGACAAGGGATAAACGACACCATTTACCCCACATGGTAACATGCTTGGAATGTGAGAGAAACGTTCTTATTCTTCTTACTATTATTACTCAGATGTGAGACCCACAGTGTTACAAGCATACTTGACCCACTGTGCAGGAGAAAACAATAAAGAGGGTCTGGACCACAAGTCCCAAGGTCATAATATCCGCAATAATGCAGTATGAACTGTGAGAGGCTGTTAATTATAGGAGAGTACAAATTTTGAAGTACAAAGAGTTTGTTGTTGGGGGGATCATCTAGGTCACAAAATACCACAAACTCCATCAGCAGAATAAGCACAGTGCTTCAGGGTTATCTTCTCCTTTAACACGTGCCCTGCCCTTGTAAAAGAGACAAGTTTTATGGTATCTGCACCTGTATGGAATATTAAACTTGTTTTCTTAGTTTAGTCTGCACTGAATGAGGATTTTGAAATGTATATCCTGACTTAAGAGGTGTGGTTTTCTCCTGCTTCCTTTGCATTTATCATATGAAAGCAAGGCAAATTGCCAAAGCAATTTTACAGTGACCCTAAGCAAGAAAGCAGGTTTTGTTCTCTCTCTCTCTCTCTCTCTCTCTCTCTCTCTCTCTCTCTCTCTAGATATATATCGTAAAATATATGTTTACAATATGGGGCAATCTATAGTTTTTCTGACACATGGCAAAAATAGTACTGTGTTATTCCATGTCTGCCAGATCAATCACTATTTTTCAGTTATCATGCCTAAAGTTGGGCATGATTGTAGATTTGGCTAGTCTTCAAAAATGTTCACATTCTGCGAGTGGACTTACTGTTCAACTTCCCCTTGATTCTGCACTGGGCAACAGGGTAAGCTTTGACCAGTGATGTGTTATTAGACATGATGCAAGCAAAGGCTTAGTAAGTGCTGATGTGGAGGTGTGTTATTTTGCACCACAGCCTTTTCCTAGGAAAAATATGCCCAAAATTGCATGTTGGTCCCAGCAGGAGGATGAGAAGGACAGAATACACCAGAGCTCCTTGCATAGCCCAAACAAATCAATTATGCACAGATCTTCAACAATTAGTGACCATTGTTTTAATCTACTGAGTTTAGGAGCTTCTGATGTAGCATTTTTGACATATAGCAGTAGTAGACTTAATAATCACAGTATGTTACATTGGACCATGTAGTAAAACTTGTGTTAGCTTCTGCACTTAAATTATTGAATATTTAGTTAAACTTGATCCGCATACCAAAGAATCATCATAGGAAGTCCTGACAGACAGAGCCAAAAAAAGAGGAACATATGAAAAAGCAACCAGATGTCTCCCACTTACTTTATCTGTCACATAATTCTTATTTAAAAGATTATTTAAAATGGGAAAATAAATCACACCTCTGCAGTGGTACTTAGCACATTCTTTGGTAGATATTATTGATTCTCTGACCTAGTCACCATCCACAACTCCTTCTTCCATGTCAGTTTCAGTTATTGTTTTAGGAATGCCTTAGATCCAGTCCTGACTAATAAAATGTCAATGCATATGTATGGTACTTCTAGGATAAACACTTAATTAAGAAATCTCAAGCTGTCCATCACTCTTGCACTTTGTACATGGAAGATAAACACCATTGTAATTGACACAGGTGCAAGAACCATTTTTTGTGACTACAATCTGACACATAAGGGAAAGGCTAAGAGATATACATAGATGGTGGTTCAACCATTATTGAGTTTCTGACCAGCATTGCCAACATTGTTTCCAGATTTCTGATTATATATAAAAAATTAATTTCCTGCTCAAGTCAGTACTGTGAAGTCTTCTACTATGTGCAGCATTTGCAAGCCTCTCTATTGCATTTCATAGCAAACTAGAAGAGAAATACACTATAGCACAGAGTTTGCATATTAAGCTTATTAGCACAATTAGTCTTAGTAACTAACATTGTCATCATCCATCTATCATTCTCAAATCCCTCAACACCTTTATTACCTGAAAACAAAAGTGTTAATACTTGAATTAAGTGAATTAATTTCTAAAGTTCTTGCTCTATTCAAAGAAACAAAAGATGCTTTAAGATCAATGTCTACACTCTTGTTGAATGAGCACAAGAGAAATGATTAAAGACGAACTGATTTTGAAAAGGTTATCCATATATCAAAAGCTCAAAACATCAATACCAAATAGTCAGTAGAATTTAGGTATGTGTAAGACACAATTAACTTGTCTTCAGAGTATCAGAGGTTCCCCTGTAAACCTGATTATGCACTCTTTCCGTGACTTTCTTGTACTCACAATAGAGATTAGGAAATCGTTAGCTTAGTCATTAATTGGTAAAGATTTCTTTCCACCAGTGAATTTTCATTGAATATTAACACATGATAAACCCTACCTATTAACACATGATATAGCAAGAGAAATGATGTGAAACTCTGGAATATTCTGGGTCTATTGAGACTTACCAAGTAATTCCACATCATGGATCCAATACTTTCGTTTAAATATTAAAATGATGCCCTTTTATTTCATGATAGAAACATGGGCAATGCAATTATAGAGTTTATAAACCTCTACCTGGCTACAGATCAGTGGAACATCACTTGACTCTTGGTTTCTTTTTCCCAAATGACGGAAACAGCTAAGACGTTATGTTGCATATGTCAAATATATTTGACTGACACAACAGGTTTTCATTTAAATTTGAAGTGGAAGCATTTTGGCCATAGTTGAACCTTTTGTTGCATTTGGTCATGAGACTTGAATTCTGATAAATCAGAATATGTGATGTGGCTGGATCATACCAAACAAGTGTCTTCTGAAATTAGTCGAGTCTATAATGTTAAAAAAAAATCACTAAATCCAACCTTGGTTTTAATTTGGTTGTGAAGTAAATAAAAACCCTCACATTAGAGACTCCTTTCATCAAAAATATAATTTGAAATCTACACCACATAAATATATATAGAGAGAGATATAGACATATATGTTTATACATATATATGAAGTAAGTAGTAGCTAAAATAGACAGATAAAGCCAAAAGAAGGAGCTAAAGGCAAAAAGAAACAAGCGATACAAACAGAATGTAGGACAGCAGGCCTCCCAGCCAGCGCTGTGAAAATGTGAACGGGAACATTTGGGAGCCCACCTCCAATCAGGGCTGCCTGCTGCACAGGATGCTTTCTCTTCATTAATCTGTTAGAAAATGGAATGTTTACTTGTGCCCTGTCAGAGAAACATGGGATGAGTACTGAGTAAGAGAAGTCATTTCTTTTCCTTTAAAGAGAATAGAATCAAATGATGGTGGAGTGGAAAGAGGAAGGAAGGAAGGTAGACTCTGCTTCTCATATTGACTTGATCTGCATCCTAAATGTCAGACAGGTAACAACTGGGAAAATGGAATACAATAATTCAATTGCAATCTGTGCCCTTTACTAAATTCCAAAATGGTAAAAGCAGTGAGAAAAGTGATGTTAATAGCAGGAATCTAGAATAACTCAGGTCTTTTTTTTTAATTGATTTTGAAAAGTTATTACTATTTTATTCCTGGTATCCAGACCTTAAACATGGGCATTCTATGGTATTCCTTTCTGTGGATTCAAACCTTCAAGGATGTTAGATCAAGTTTCTATCATTCCTCTTCCCTGTCACGGTAGCTGGTTAAGAAGTAGAGTTGTCAAGTGCCAATTAGGATTAGTTCTCGAAGAACAGTCAGAAGAGGAGGAGCTGGATCTAAGTACAGCTGTCCTTTTCATTCTTCAACAATCTAAGCTGTTTGAATGAAGGGAAAACCTGAAGGCTCAAAGAGTATACAGTCAGGCAGGGTAGAGTTTCTGGAAGGAGACATTTCTTTTAAAGCCCAGTAGAACCTGGTCAATAAACAGTTCTGTTCAGTTTTACCTCTCTTCCTATCATTACCCTCCTAGGACTTGAGGCAATCAAACTCTGCCTATCTCAGATATCCTGTTGATCTTTGCAGTTTGGGTATTTACTGGTCCTGAAACAATGCTTGTGGTCCCTTTTCCTTCTGCCACACCATAGTTTGGTCCTCTGATAAGACCAAACACTCTTTCCTTGTAGAAACTTCCTCGGCCAGGCAGACTTTAGCACTTCTTTCTGTTTGCTTCTGTAATGTCATGATTGTCCATTGATTACAAGTTGATTTACTAAACTATTTTTCAAAAAACCACAGGCAATTTGAAGACAAGAACTTTATTACATTCACTTTTTTCTTCCTAAATAGCAAATGCATTATAAGTACTTTAAGATGCTTAGGTTTTAGTGAACTAGGAGTTACTTTTTTCTTTTTTTAATTTACTTAAAATTTTATTTTAAGGAGAATGAAACCAAACTAAATAAAACAGAATATAGCCAATCAAAACAAAACGGTGAAAGCGATATAGGACTTTAAAACACCATAATAGGAAATCAACAATGGCTACCATAATGCCTCTTGTTATCTTCAAAATTGCTGCGCATACCATCAGATACAACAAAATCAAACAAAACAGAACACTGAATAAAACAAAACAATAAAATGGAACAAAACAAAACAATGAGAACAATATTGGATTTCAAAAACAAGACAGAAGGAAATCCCCCACGGTTTCTAGCTTGCATATTGTTATCCTCTAAATAGATGCTCAGACTACCAGCTTTAGGCCTGCAAAGTCAATCAAACAATACAAGTATTAAGTTGTTTTTGTACCTCAGTTGCTATCAACTCAGCCTGTCCTCTGAATCAGCCAGTTGCTTACAGGGGGTGTGGGGAAGTGTGGGGGGTTTTTGTCATGAGGCCCACATGCTGACTGGCTCACAGGAAGGACAAATTGGCTTTTTATTTCTCCTCCCAGGCTCCACAGCTCTTTTCCTTCATGATATATTTGATACAAATTCCTTTACTTAGAGGGAAAAAAAATGCTTACGATTGATTAAATCCAGATGAAAGAGTCCACTCTACACCTTTGACATTAACTCGATAATTCCTCCACCTGCATTAAGAGTATAGAAATAGATTTTGATAATGATTCAGTATAATTTTCTAGATGATGGACTGTCTAGGACAGATTATGATTTACTTGTCTCTCTGAATTTAAATATTTTTACTCCGAGAAAAAGCTGAGGGCTTGATTGAAGAATGCACCAAAAGTCCATTTCCTATGGAAGAAGGAATGTACCAAGTGAAGCAACAGAACAGTGTCTGTACCCTACGAAATGTCACGATAGTTAGGGTGCCCTGCACAGTGAGTCTGAGTATGCAGAAGACAGTGTGCTTGTTTTAGTCTGGATTTATTAAGATCAATCCTTTCTCTGTCTCCAACACACTGATTCCCTGGCAGAAACTGAGGCCATTTGGTATTCATCTAATTATTATTTTTGTAGTCAGGAAGCAGTAAGAATCTGTTGGATCTCTTCCTCCACTAACGTTTGTCTGTTGTGAAAAACAAACAAAAATGGTTTAATCATTCCTCCATGGACATCACACAAAATTTTTTTCTTCTCTCTCTCTCTCTCTCTCTCATTGAGCAGCAATTCTGTTTCATCCAGATCAAGAATTACCTTAGGAAAATAAGGCTTTTCATTTAATCAAATACATTAAGTTAGATCAACTAATACTAAGTCAATGTATCAAGTAAACAAATGTGTTTAGTATTGCTAAATATCTTTTGAACACAAAGCTTCATGTTCACAATGGAGACCGACCGTATAGCTCCATGAAGTGAGTATAGACTTTCCATAGAGTGTGGTGAGAAGTTACAGTCACTCTGGTAGGATCTGGCAGCAGTCTGTGGAATGTTAGATCCAACAGAAGATGGCAAAGATGACTCTTCAGCACTGCAGATTCTAGTCTGCATTATAACTTTTGTCAGCTAGTCCAGAACTAACAGGAGTGTAGAAAAGGCACCTCTCTATAATGGTATGGCTGATTGACGCATTTAGCGCTCTGCATCCCTCCCTCTTCCACCACCAAATTAAGAATGATGACATAGAAGGTGTAGTTTTTGTTATATAAAGTAATAATGAAATAAATAAATAAATATTGATCTGACCATGAGCTACAAAACAGGGGTAAAGTGGAGAGAGCTTTCAGTAAGTATCAATACCCAAGCCCATTTCCCACGTTTTTCAATAGTTAGCACCTTTAGAAATCCACATTCTGATTTCGCAGATTCCTCTTCCCTCGTGTGTCAGCAGAGCATAGTGTATGCAGAACAGATGGTCACCATGTACACACCCCATACATAGTGCCGTGCCAAGCTTATGCTTCCTTCACTTTCTCCATGAAAACAGGCATGCTGAAAATATGTTTGCGGATGGCACAGAACTGCTGTGCACATTTTAGCCATCATGTCAAAGCAGGAAAAATTCAGCCATAACAAGTAAAAACAAAAACCATGAAAAAATATTTTTCCTCCACTGAGCAATAGTCATTTCCATGCCCAAACATAGCAAGTCACAAATGCATTGTGTTAAGCGCTTTTCAAAGAAAAGAGTGGCGAGTGTTTCAGGCACCAAGACAGAAAATCTTGGAATAGGATCAGGCATCTGATGCTGTAACAAAGGGTTTTCAATGCTTGTCAATTTCAGAAGCAAAGCTTCTGCTTCCATAGTGAGGGAAGCAGTAAAAGAAGACGGAAAGGAGTTACCTTATTAAATGTCACCTAGTTTTCAACCTCAGTGTCTGGTCAGAAAATGTAATTTGTCTCTTTTCACTCTAATATTTTAAATCATGTAAGGTCAAATCCCATTAGGCAGTTTGGTCCCATGAATTAAGATATGTTATAATTAATACAAATATTAGAAATAATAATAGCGATTAGTCTCCAATCTATTATTTATCTTGCAAAACTACATAATCTCTGACTCTACTTGTAGCCTACTTTCAAGTCTTTTGTATTATTCTGATATTAGCAATGTCATACTCCCACCTAACAAATGCTCACTCATCTGAAGTATTAAGACATTGTATTGGCAAGGTACATAAAACAGGTTTTTTTTCCCCTATAGGTCAGTTAATCCCATAGGGTTAAGTGGATAGCTGACTTATCATAGTATTTAGAATTAGAAGAAACCTTAGAAACCAATTGAGTCTATTCTCAAATACAGCAGCTCTTTCCCAGCTTCATAAGCAGCAGGTTGTCCAACTATGCTCTATACAGAACAGTCGGGGAACAGCCAGCTTCCTCCCAACTCCCACACTGGCAAATAAGAATTGTTTCACTCGTTCAAGAAATATTCACTCATCACCTTCTAAGGTCTAAATTCCTCTTGAGTCCTGAGAGTGTAAGAAGGAATAATGTAGAAACCTCTGCCCTCAAGAAGCACAAAGTTTAGCTGGGGAGTTTGGTAAACAATTTCAATGCAGTGTGGCAATTGGTATAACAGAGGAAATCTGACTGTGGTTATTTTTTAGCACACTCTTCACTTTTCCTTATTACCTTTGCCCAAGCTTGTAATTACATACTTGTCAGTATAACCATCTGTTTATTATTGTTTCCCATGCTAAAATCTAAGAATCATGAGAGAACTATCTAAAGGTCTTCTGCTCGGCAATTATATCCAGAGCCCAGACACTGTCTGAAAGACATAATAAATATTCATGAAATAAACCTGAACAATTGATTAACTGAAGAAGAGCACTTTTACCAAGGGAAATATGTGGGGTAAAGATGTTCCAAAGGCAAGAATGTATTTTTTTATCAAAGTACTTACTTCATGCTTGAATAGATATGAAAAAATTATGAGAAGTATATGAATATAGTATTTTTAAAAGACTAATTAAAAATGAAAGTCTCAGTCACCAAGAAGCAAGCTGTTCCTGCGAACTAGTGTCATGCACAGGCTGCTGGAGGTACAGCCAGATGCCAGCCTTTTCCCATGAGTCAGCACCATCATGGACTGTGGGGAAAGAGAGCAAGAATTCACCAAGAAGGAAGCCCTCCCTGCAAATCGGTGCCATGCGCGGGCCACTGCAGGCAGAGCCAGATGCCAGACCCTTCCAGCACTCTGGCTGGGAAACAAGAAGAGCAAACCCTCTCCCCACCTCTGCCACTGTAAGTGATCAGCTGG
>RJWT010045046.1:0-11686 GCA_004365215.1 Cuniculus paca
TATTAGTAGCCATTCGAAGTACATAATGTTTGTATTCACCTTAGGAAATAGATGCATGCACTTAACACATTTTAATTCTCTTTAGTACCCTTCCCTTTGCATCCCTCCTCCCTCCCCCATCTCTACTTGAGACACACAATGATTATATTCATTGTGGATAGTCAGTACATGTACACTACACATCTCTTTCTTTCTACATCCCCCTCCCCATCCTGCATTCTTCCCATTTGCAAAAGATCTGTCTTCTTATTTTCCCTGTCTGTTTTTATTTTGCGCTATACTTCAGTTATACTTTAGACTTCTCATATGAAAGAAACCACACGGTATTTGAGCTTATGAGTCGAATGATTTATTTCACTTGACATTGTTTTCAAGTTGTGTCCATTTCCCTCCATACAAATCACTCAAATGTATCCCTCTTTATACCTGAGTAGTATTTCGTTATGTATAGATACATTTTCTTTATCCATTTCTCTGTTGATGGACATATAATATGCTACTTCCAAGATTTAGCTATTATGAATTGTGCTGCTATAAACATTGGTATCCATGTATTGCTGTAATATGATGTTTTTAACTCTTTTGGAAAAATGTCTTGAGGGGAATAGTTGGGTCAAATGGAATTTCTACTTTCAGTTTTTTGAGAAATCTCCATACTGATTTCCATAATAGTTGTACTAGTTTACATTCCCACCAGCAATATAGGAGTATTCCTTTTTCATCACAGCTTTGACAGTGTTTGCTATTATTTGATTTTTTTTTATAATGGCAATTCTTTCTGGCATAAGATGAAATCTCAGTGCTATTTAAATTGCATTTCTCTAACGGCCAATGATGTTGAACACTTTTTCATGTATTTATTGACCATTTCTTCTTCTGAGAAGTATCTATTCATTTCAGTTGCCTATTTTCTTTTACTGGATCTTTTTGCTGGGGGGGCGTCTAATTCTTTTGAGTTCTTTATACATTCTAGATATTAATCCTGTCTGAGATGTAACTGGCAAAAACGTTTTCCCATTCTGTAGGTTGTCTCTTTATTCTGTTGTTCCTTTGCTATGCAGAAACTAATTTGATACAGTCTAATTTGTTTACTCTTGCTGTTATTTCTTGTGCAATTGAAGTTCTCAGAAAATTCTAGCCAATGCCTATGTCTCCAAGAGTTTTACTTATTTTATCTTCCAGCAAATTAACTGTTTCTGTTTTAATATTAGATCTTTATCCATTTTGATTTTAGTTTAGTACTTGGTGAGAGGTATGGGTAAAGATTCAGTCTTCTGCATGTGGATAACCAGTTTCCCCAGCACCATTTGAAAAGAGACTATCTTTCCTCCAGCATATATTTTTGGCTCCTTTGTTAAAATCAGGTGGCTGAGTGTGTCTGAGGTTGTTCTTGCATCCTCTATAATATTACATTTATTCACATGTCTATTTTTGTGCCAGTGCTGTGTTGTTTTTATCACTAGCTTTGTAGTATAACTTGAAGTCCAGGATAGTGATGTCCTTCTGCTCTGCTTTTGTTGCCCAGTATTTACATTTCCTACTCAAAGTCCACATTCCTTTGTCATTAAATCTAGCTGAAGTGTTTTCCCAGCATGTTTAATCATTCCTCCTAGCTGGTTGTGGTGGTACATGCCTGTAATCCCAACACTTGGGAGGCTGAGGCAGAAGGATCATTGCAAGTTCGAGGCCACCCTGGGCTATAAAGTGAACTCAAGGCCAGCCTGAACTGCATAGCAAGACCCTGCATCAAAAAGACAATAAATTAATTAATTAATTAATTAAACTCATTCCTCCTTCCAATTCTTCAGGAGAACTTATCTGCATTCTCCTTGTAGTACTAATGGTCTGTCAAGGTAGTATGTTCTGCTGGTCCTCTAATGGATGGCACCTGACCTAGGCTGGCCAATCAGAGCATTCCCTGGCACAAGGATTTGTTCTTCAGTGGACATTCCACCTGGGATAGCCAAAGCAAAGTATTCCCTAGAGTTGGCTAAGGAGACACGAGGAAGAAGCATTCATCCCATAACGCTGCAGAACTAGGGATGACGGTCTGAGAATACCAGTGGCCATTGTTTCTAACATATGAGAAGAAGCTATCTGAAAAATAGAGACAGCCATAGCTCTGATTACCTAGGAAAACACCAGAACCCAGCTCTACCTGAAGCCAAAACTGCCCCACCCTAGATCTCCCAGTTGTAAAAACCAACACATTTCATTTTGACTTAAACTAGTTTCAGTTGGGTTTCTGTAAACTACAGCTGAAAAGGATCCCAACAAAGGCATCTTTCTTTCCACTTGGCAATTGCCCTATAATTTCCTCCATTTATCAAAATTCTAGTGATCTCTAGATACAATACTCTTCCATCTGGCTACCTCTCATTGACCCTGACATGATTTTATTCCTTTTTCTAAAATCTCTATTCAGTTTAAAACATTATCATGGTTACAGGTCATTTGCTGTAAGTCAACACAGCCTTTGTATGCATTTCTTAGCATCTCTTTTAGATTATCAGCTCTCTGGGGATAAGATCATATATCAGCCCAATGTAGCATATTTGTCCCCCACTGTGGGTCACAGACCACTGAGGAGCCAATTATTTCTGGAGCTTCCAAATCCTTGTGTGCACCTAAATTCAAAGGCATAATAACTATCAAATGCATGCATTTGGGAAAATTCAATATGACAAAAAGTTACCTACCATAGGTATTACTTAGATGTAATGGTAAATACAGAGGCTCAAAAAAATGTTCGACGTTGAAAAGGAGTTGTGAAATAATCTGAATGTGGTTACATGGATGTGTGTGTATAGCTATAGAATATTTTGAGCTGTGCACTTAGATTTCTAAATTGGACTTAAAGAGAGTTATGTCACAGTACAAAGTAAAAATAGAATTAAAATAAATACAAGTTGACAAGTCTATCCATCCCTAGTTCAATTACAAGACCCTTGTTACATCATTATACAAAAATCAATTCACAATAGACAGTGGACCTACATAAAGTAAAAGCTAAAATGATACAACCCCTAGAAGAAAATATAGGAAAACAGCTTATGACCTTGAGGTAAGCATTAATGTCCTAGAACACTAAAATCAGTAAAAACTGCTACGATTCCTGACATATTTCAAAAGAACGTATTAGTCAATAAGCACATAACAAGGAGCTCCACATCATCAGTTACTAAGGAAATGCAAATTTAAATCACCTGTTTACACTCATCCAAGTGACTACAACTTTTCATCTATTTCTGATGGGAATGTAAAATAATAGCACTTTGGAAAATTGTTTGATAATTCAGTGTGCACCTACTTATGATCCAGTAACACCTTTCTTAGTTATTTACTTGTGAGTTTGTGAGTGATGAAAACATGCATCTGCAAAAAGGTTTATGCAAGAATGTTCCTGGCATCTTAATTCATGATAACTCAAAGCTAGAAACATCCCAAATGTTCATCTATAAATGGATAAATAAATGGTGTTACACTTCCACAATGGATTACTACTTAGCAGTAAAAAGTAACACACTAAACTATTGATGCATACCATAACATGAATGAGTTGCAGAAGCATAATGAGTAAAAGAAGGAAATAAAGAGTGTATACTGTACAGGAAGGTCAAAAACTAATCTATGTGGATAGAAATCATACCAGAATTTGCTTTTGATTGAAAGTTGTGACTGGTTACAAAAGCATACAGCCAACTATCTGGAGCGATTGAAATACCCCCTGTGTTGATCGAGCTGTTGTTTATATATTTGTCAAATTTTTTTCTACTTAAGATCTATATATTTCATTATTGCGAATTGTCCCAAATGTGTGTGTGTGTGTGTGTGTGTGTGTGTGTTCCTCCTCTAGAGTTCCAGGTATGGAAACAGAACCTATTTCGAGTCTCAACCCCCTGCTAACTCTGGGACCTCTGTGGCTAGTGTTCTTACCAGTTCTATGGATACATCCTATCTGCCTGGTTTACCTCCTCTCCACCTGGTTTACCTCCGAGGGCCATTTCAGCTGTAATAACTGCAAACAAGCTTTATAAAACCTTTAAGCATGTACTTTTCAAAAGCCTCCTCTCCACTTTATTTTTTGCTAGTCTCTCTGGCCACAATATTCTAACCACACGGGTCTCCTTGAATTTCCCATATGCTCTCCAACCTCAGGGCTCTTGTATGTGCTGCTCCTCCACCTGGATTATTCTGGTCACTGCTCTTCTACAACTGGCTGCCTCCCATCCCTGCGGCCTCAACTGAAATATTTTATCTTCAGCTTACCCCTCTTACTCATTTCCTTCTTTCTATTTGTCCCATTTTGTGTATAACTATTTGTATTGCTTTTTATTGTAGATCTTTCTCATGGAATTATAGCCAATTATTTATTGCAGCTGTTTCCCATAGAATTAGAAAATCCCAAAAGACAGGAATCATGATGCTTTATTAGCTGGTCCAGGTCAGTTTTTAGCTCATAGAAATTACCCAGTAAATTTATAATCTGGTTGTGCTAACTCTAGTCTTTCCGCGTGGAGCCAGGTCTTCCCTGGGTCCTAGTGGGTGGCAGGATAGTGACACCAGGATAAAGCTCATGTGAGAAAAGCTTTTTGGAGTCAAGGGACTCAGAGAAGCCTCAAGACATCATGGCGTTAGGAAGACCAGGACACTTTCTGTTTATGACTATGTGGCATGGTCTCTCTGTTGGCCTATAACCTGGGATCTGCATGCATTTCCAGGTTGAGATGAATCTACAGCACAAACTAGGCCAAGCTCATGGCACACAGGAATTATTCTTCACCCCCAGGGCCCTCTCATCCCTCTCTAGCAGTTGGCCTGGGAGCAAGTGGGATGAATGTCTGTCTATAAATGCTCTGTAGCTAACAGCAAAGTCCACTTGAGGATGCAGACTTAAAAAATATGTTGAGGAATATCCGCTTTAAATTAAGTGAGAATCCACCCCTTTTCCCACCTGCTTCCTCCGTCACCAAAATTCTGCTTTCTCTCTTCCTGGCTCAAAATCGGTATTCTTTTCAACAGATAATGTCAGTGAACCCTTTATATGAGTGGGATTTGGGATTCCTCTGTTTTTCCTCTGAGAATCTGTCCTCTGCCAATGAGTTTGGGCCTTTCGCCCACATGTTAATTATTGAACCATGGTTCCTGGAGTCAACTGGGGACAGGGTGGCTCTTTGACTAGGAGAGAGGTCGGGCTGGGTTTTGTTGTTGTTCTTGGTGGTGGTGGTTGTTCTTGTGTTTTTTGTTTTTGTTTGTTTGGGCATTTATCTAGGTTAGACAGGCTGAGCATGTGAAGATACTCGTGGGCTTCCTTAGTAGTTGCCTCTTTCTTGTCAAGACACCACACTTAGCTAGGGTTTTCAGAATCAAATGTTAATGAACCTCTTGGGGTTTCCTGCACTTATGTTGGCAATAATCGTGTTCTATTGCCAATAGTGTCAGGAAAATCCTCGAGGAATTGAGGGAGCAGAGCGGTAGAAAGGGCTCTGCTTATATGCTTGTATGGAGGTATGTGCACAGGTGTGGAAAGCAAAGCTGGCTGAGCCAGGCTCTGCTGGCATCTGGCACTGTGTTTCAGTTCCCCGTGCCTTGGCCTGCTTGCTGCTAAAGCAGGTGGAGTGACCCCTGCCTCACCCCCATCATATGGCTGGTGACAATCAAATGAGGCAATGGATGAGAGAGTCTTTGAGTAGGATTCTGTTTTACTAGTTGTTAAGCAAACGCCTTCTTCCTTTGGCTGTCCTCTAAGAGAGAGAAGCCAGCAAAGATTTGAATTGCTTTTTTTATTACTTCTGGTTGCTGGCTGTGTCTTTTTTTAACCATTAAAATTTAATACCACTCTGCACGAAAACTGAGCACAAGACAAATGCAACTTTATTTGGGTTACAGGGAAATGGGGCAAGGCAAAAAGAGTCAATTCACCGTGGGTCTACCATGCTCCTGTACAACTGTCCTGATTTCAAATATTTCATCCCATTGTTTGTTGGACCAGGCAGCCAGTCATGCATTTTAGTGTCTCCTTCAGGAAGCAAGGGCTGTATAATTAAAGGATAACAAAAAGGATCACAGGAGAGAGCCATAGGATAAAGGCTTTGCTGCTTCTCTTTGTGTCTGGAAGGGCAGCGAGCAATCCAGACCAAAAAGAAAGCACCCTTTCATCATGCTCATCAGAGCAGGTGACTTGCTCTGGCCGACAGACCCAGACTCTCACCCTTCGGCTCCTTTTACCACACCCTGGTGAGTATTGCCGTCACCGGGATTACTTGGCTTCTCAGTTGGGAAGATCATCCTATGTACCTGTTGAGAGGCCTCGCTTTTTATTACTCCAACCCCTCACTCAGACTCTTGACCTTTGACAGTTGCTCCTTAGTGTCTACCCATGGCTACCGCGTCACAAGCGGTAAGGTGTGAGGGGCCACAGCCTCTTCCTGCTGACAGCCATCTGCCCAGGGATGCGTTTTCCAGGATATGGAATCCAGAAAAGTTGAAAGAACCTCTGGCATGCCTTGTTTGGAGTGGGAATCAATGTGCAGAGGGAGCAGGAAGCATTGGGAGGGGAAATAAAGCAAAACCAGAGCGGCTGCCCGAAGGAAGCGGAGTCTGAGATGAGGCAGAGGCCAATGGAAACCAAATCACACAGAGCCCTTGGATCGTAGCAGGGACTGCAGCTTCATCCTAAAAGTGAAAGGAGCCCATGGAATGGTGTTAAATGCCGCTGGAGGTGGTGGGAGTCTCCCTTAAGCATCACTGGATTTGCATTTTGAGAGCATTACTCTGGCCACTGTGTGGACAATGAGTGGGGAAGGGAGACCAGTTAGGACCAGTTGCACACTCCAGGCGGAAGACTGGGACTACAAGAGATAGGACGGGGTGTCTTCTATTCCAGAGTGATTACATAATTGTATCTCCTGGTGGCTTTTATATCCCTTATTTTACTTAAAATACTGATTTGGAGTCCATATTCATTTTATGCTACCATAACATAATATCATATATCAGGTAACTTAAACAATAGAAAATAATTTAATCACAATTCAGGAAGAAGTTCAAGATCCAGGAGGCAGGGGAGCGCACCTAGCCTGTGACCGTCTCTGCTCACATTCTGACTTCCCCTTATTTGAAGTCTGTGCTCATCTGTCAGTCTCAGAGGAAAAAGGGGCTCTGCTTCTTCTCTTCCTTTTTCGAGGGAAGGTGGTCTTTCCTCAGGTGAGTCTTTCTCATTTGGCCGCCCACAGTTCTTTCTGATTCCCAACATACCTTTTTTTATTCCCCATAAAGTATATATGGATAACCTTAGTATTTTTATTACATGTCAATATCTACTACAAACCCACCCTCAAACGCACACATGCACAGTGACCATGTCATATGCAGTGAAAGTCGTGTGATCATTCGATGGACTTTGTTTGGGCTTTGGTCTTCCACCAGAATGATGAACTTGACAGTGTTGTGATTTCTACTACAGTGTGGTTCAGCCACAAAAATTTCCTATTCTAGTTACTTCTTGGGAACATGTTTCTTGCATTTTACCTTCTCTATGGGCTCAAGAAATACCTGTTGTACAAAATAGCTGTCAAATTCATTCTGAACAAAAATTTAACTCATCTCATCCCATGGGTGTGTCTAAATGTTTGTTGAGTGCCCACAAGGATACTCTAGGGTACATAGACATAAGTAGCATCTCTTCTTAAGCAATTTACAATGTGATGGTGAAACAAAACTATTTGCAGTAAAAGTAACTATTTGCTGGTGAACTGTGCTGTGGGTCAGTGGTTTTCAAAACGTGGTCCTCAGACTTGCAGCATTAGCATCATCTAGGAACTTGTTAGAAATGCAGACTCTTGGCCTTGGCCTTTACCCACTGAGCCAGAAACCCTAGGAGTGAGGCTAGCACCCCATGTTTTGACAAGACAGCCAGGAATTCTCATGCACACTCAACTTTGAGAACTACCACTTAGTTCTAACAAGCACATGCCATGAGACTTTAAAGAAAGAAAGCTCATATGTGGAGTGGGGGTGAAGGAAAAATCAGAGACTATTTCTAGAAGTGTGTTGCATATGAGATAGGCCTCGAGGAGTGAGTAGGATTTTTATATTTATATGTAGAAAATCATATTTACTACAATTGCCATCTGCATGTTTATGTATTTCTCTTTACAAAAGTAATTAACAGCCTGGACTCTTAACTGGAAAGATCTGCTAGCTATCCCTTTCTTGCATTTTAACTGGCTCACTGTAAGTTGAGGCTTCCACCAACATATGCTCAGTCACAGAACTGGTAACTACAGTGCAGGCATTTTGTCCGAGGACAAGTTCCATGCGCAGCATAGCCTGAACTGGAGGTTGGGATTCTGCCTCTGTACCTGAGTTAAGATCAGTTCAAAACATCCTTGACTGTTACAGCGAGAAGGTACTGTCATTTGACCTGACCAAATAACCTCTGAACTGATCTGAAAAGTCAGTGTCACCAGGACACATGGCATGGGCACACAGCTCTCCTACCAGACCATTGAATGTCTCTGTAGCAAGAGTGGACAGACTAGGGGCTTGAGGGTCAACTCTGACCCACCACCTGTCTTTATAAATAAAGTTTTATTGGAACACGATAGAACTGGCTCAGTGGGTAAAGCCATGTCCATTCATTTACATATTGGCTATGGCTGCTTTTGCACTACAGTAGTGCAAACTTTTAATTCCCTCCCTGACTTTCTATAAGTAAGGACGCAGATTGCAAGTGACCAAAACCCAGTTCCATTGTTTGGACTAACAATCTGGTGGTTTCTGTGCTGAAGTCCAGGGAAGGCCTGCTTGGAGTAACTGCTCACTTGAGTCACCCGTGGTGGTTCCAAATGGACCATCTCTGGGTGCAGGTTGCTTGAGAAATGTCTGTACCTCCTGCCGTGAGCCTTTGCCCTAGTCAGTCGGTCTGGTTAATTCTCTTACTTTCACTGGCCATCTCCATTTCATTCCACTGAGTCCCGGTCTGCTCTGCTAAGTGCACATCTTTCTCCTGTTGTGGTGCGGCGTCCTAGGTATTTGTCTTCAGTGTGCTACTGAATAGTACACACATGAGAGAAGATGACAGAATGGTTTGAATATTTAAAAAAAGACTCTCAGAAAATATAGGGAGCTGCTTTTATTCTCTTAGAATCAAAGCATATTTAAGCTGGCAGCAGGACCAAAGCTCATCTTTAAGCCCAAGTGAAAAAAAAATGATTCATAAATGTGTTTTAGTTGGCTCACATATTCTTTTTTATTTTTGTTTATTTAATATTTGAGCCAAGAATATAAACGCAGAGAGTTCTACTTTAGAATCAAGATTTCTGGTTTCAGTGAGCCCTTGTCCCCAAGTGGCAGGACTCAGCTGGAATGGGGCAGAGGCTGTGCCTGTTTGGCCACTGTCTCCTACTTCCTTTGGCTTGTCCTCCTCCCTTGTCACTCATCTGCCCCCCTTCACACTAGTTTATGCTCCCTGACTCAATACAATTATGCATCTGATTCCCAAAGGTTGTATTTCCCACCCGTGTATGCCAGTATTCATACAGTCTCAGCCATCTATGGGAAGCCCACTACTTACAAGGCAGCCAGTTTCACCACTGGAGGTCCCTGACTTCTGGGAATGTTTCTGCTCTATGGTTCATCTTATTTAGCATCGTCAAGTGGGTAAATGACTCGTCCAAGTCATTTGTGTGCTTACAAGTCAAAGGCTTACCAAGATAGTGGTCCTTTCACTTTTTACCCCATGGGGGTATGTTCTTTCCCTACTCACCAACCTTAAATCCAGTTTACTGGATAGAGGTGAATTTAAGAAGCCATTTGACATCGTTTATTCTTGACTGAAATCTCTACTTCTACAAACATTATAAAGAATAGCAGTTGGCAACATTTTTCTGTAAAGAACCAGGTAGTGAAGATCTTTAGGCTTTGTAGATCATATGGAGCTGCCTGCACCTACTCAGCTCTGCTATTGAGTGCCAAAGCAGGCATAGACAATGCATCAGTGAGGGGCATGGCTTTGCATCTGTGAAACTATTTACAAAGACCGAAGGTCAGAGTTGACCCTAAGCTATCGTTGCCCACTTGTGCTATGGAATCATTCCATGAGCCAACAAGAGAAGTGTGGTTTTATGTGGTGTGTGTCCCAGTTAGTTACCCATCTTTCAAAGCCTGCCCAGGTGGGACATTCCCACATAGCTTAACCCAATTCTCTTGAAAGATTTTATCCCCATAGCCTCAAGATTCTTAGAGTGTAGCATTTTTCAAAGATGTTGTACAGATCCCTGAGAGACAGTCAGGGGTACTTGTATAATGATGCTAAGAATTTGCCTTTCCCCTCTTGTCCTTCCCTGAGTATATACAGTGGAGTTTTCAAGAGGCAGTGAGTGATGAGGTTATCACTGATGTGTGCTTGTATATTTTTGCTTTTAAAAACTTTTCAGATGTGATTTCTAATATGATAAATATTTCTAGCTGTAACCAACATAATCAAAACCTCTTTAGAGATAACAGTAGCAGTTAGGAAGACAGAGGAGTCCTGAGACCAAAAATTTTCAGAACGGTTGACATTGTAGTATTCTAATTGCTCTTTCTCTATACTGCAAAACACTTCTCATATTGTCATATGGGGTTTTTTGGGGGAGGCACTTTCAACAAAAAAACTGTCATTTCTTATAGACAAGAGCTATGCTAACTAGGGTGTTTCATTGTCACACATGAATTTTCACAAAGTGGGAATTTACTATGGGAGTCCAAGCTAGAGAAGCTTGTGGCTGGAAGAGAACTGGTGGAGATGGAGAGCTTGCTGACCTGCAGAGCAAAAGGGATTTAGATATCTATCTGTGACTTGGTAATAGATAGACTAGAAGAGAGTAGGAGAGTGTCAAGGTGAGTTTCAGGTTTCATCATGTTGAAGGAGTGACATTGGTTTCACAGACGTCACCATCACAGCCTGACTGTGAGACCTCAAGGTCCAGGGCTTGGAATCCACACAAGAGTGAGGGAAAACACCTTTGCTCATCTCTCTGCCAGCGCAGCCGCCTGTGTTGTTCATCTCTGCCTGGTTGGAGATGGCTTTAATAATAGACCCCAAACAGTTCTTCCTTTAAAAAATGACAACTTTAGAAAAGAAAAACCATCTGGCAGCACTGCGTGAATTAAGTGGTGTTTAATCTAGCTGTATTAGGACATTGTTTCAATGCCAATTGACTCTTTTAAACATTTGTGAAGGTTGGCAAACACATCAGAGAAAATATACTTATCGACACTCATAAAACTGGCAAATTATCTGATGCTAGTATTTTTGATACAAATTAGTATCAGATATCAAGATTTGTGAAATTCTCATCGCAGTGGTGACTACTGTGTGGATCTTGCTTCTGATCACTAAACCAAGCATTCTCAACCTTCAGTAAAACAATCTCCAGAAGAGTTTGTTCAAAATGTGGAGTTGGGGTTGGGCTCAGGAATCTGCATTTTAACAGTTCCTCCTCCCTTACCCCCACCCCAAGTGATTCTGAAGCAGGTGGTTTAGCTAACCACTTGGAGAAACTCATGTAGTCAAAAGCACCTTAAGGAAATTTGGTGCCATACCTTTCTACCACTGACTTCCGCTCTGTGACTCTCTCATCTCACCCCTGCTCTGCTTGGTTGATCCATGTGGACAGAGCTGCTTTTACAAGCTTTCCCC
>RJWT010045047.1:0-11672 GCA_004365215.1 Cuniculus paca
ACCTGGGTCCCTGAGCCCCTGAAGTCAGCAGAGCAACCAGTAGACCTGGGTTGGACATGTGGCATGAGCGAGATAATAACTCCTGTATCTCCCTCTTGAGATCTGGGTGTTATCTGTTTCCACAGCACTAGGTGACTCTCTTGAGGAGCAGAGAGGGACGGGACCCCAGTACTGCCAGTCGCTTATCAGCAGCGTATTCACTCCATGCATATCCAGTGGTACAAAACAGGGACTGGGTTGCCACCTGAGGCACCTGAGCAGGGGTTATGCTCACAGTTTTCCAAAGACAAATGGAGAGACCCAGGAGATTCGCCAGTCTCCTCCTGGCTGAGACACAAAACTGCCGTGATGCTGAAGTGGATTGCCCGGGCTTACCCTGTGCCAGCTTTCTGCTCGACTACAAAAGAAAAGAAAATAATTAGTCTTTTTTGAGTTCTTTCAACACAATGACAAAAAAAAAAAAGTCTGGAAAATAAATCTCTGGGCCTGGAGAGGCGAAAGAGCAAGTTGCATTGTTGCGTCTTCAGTGCTCGACAACTAATAATAACAACAAAGAACACGGCTGACTTAGAAATTTTTTGTGGTTCTTTAACACCACTGAAAAATAAACCAAGGGAAATGACAGGGAGGTGGCAGACACTCATGTGCATACTAGCCTGCCGGCTGTCTATTGTACAGCAGAGAGCTGCATGGCCTCTCGGCGCCAGCAAAGACGACACTGTGCAAACCCACTCGAAACCAGCCCGATCAGATTACACGAGAGCAGAGAGAACACGCCTATTGTCTGTTGCAAAGCGGAAACGCGACACTCATCAATAGCAGAGATGCCCCTTGAAATGTCTTCTCCATTTGCAAGTTCCAGGATTTGGATTGGAGTAGACTCTGGTTGGTGACCTCTCTGTGAATCTGGGGTTCCCAGGCTCCTGTCTGGGTATCTGGGCTGTGGTAGATGGCGCTGTGGAGTCGAAGTGTGGAAATGGTTGTTTTCAGAATGGTTTGATAGACCTGGAGGTAGGCAGTGGGTGAGGAAGATGGCAAGACTTATGACTAGATATGGGCTGACTGAGGGCCCCAGGGACAAGGAAATGGTCAGAGTAGAGAAAAATTAGGCAAGTAAGACTGAAAGCAGCAAGATAGATGTTTCAAAAGCTGAAAGAGATTCTAAAGCTAGATGTGCTAAGGGCAGCTGCAGGGCATCAAGACATGAAGAGATGCTGGAGGAAGGTCAGCTAAAGGTATGAGTTGGGAGCCCATCCCTCCTAGACTTGTGCTGAGCTGGGGGAGGACTGCAGAGAAGGCAGGTTGGGGCAAGACAGGGTGTGATCAAAAGGAGTCAGTCCCCCCTCCCCAGGGCGACTGTGAAGCATGGTCATAAGGATGCTGCAATGATGATGCTGAGTGGGGAAGGTGGGACCCCCAGTAGACATTATTCCCTCTCTCTCTCTCTCTCTCTCTCGGCACTAAATAAGTGCCCAACGGAATTTACAACCCTGGTGCCGTGAACACTGTGGTACAGTCTTGCACCAGTAGCTATAGTGTAACGGCCGCTATTGGGGAGAATTATGACTGTGATAAAACCTGCCGAGCTGCTGTGTGGCTCTGAAGAGTAAGGGCTCTTAGGTTTGGGCCTCAGAGTTTGCAGCAAAGAGGAAATGAACTCAACCAGAGATGACCTCCGTGGCCATCACTGAATGTTAAGAGGAACAGCAAGAAGGGAAATGGGAGAGAAGGAAGCAGGTTTTTAACAAAGGCATCCTCAAGGACTGCAGAAAGTACAGTGCTAACTCCTCTGGAAGGTAACTCTTCATGCAAATGCAAATAAGACAAACCCTCCTGAAACACGGGTGACCCCAGGCTCTGTGCCTCACAGGCCATGTTCCATGCTGCTCTCCTAGAGCTCTTGGGCTAGCAAGGGGGGCTGGAGGAGGATTTTGTGTGACCTTGCCATGTCTTGCTAGTGTAGCTAACATTTGTCAAGGTCTTAATACGCTCCAATTCCATCCCTGTGTGAGTGTGTTATGGGAAATAACTCCTCTAATCTGTACATGCCTAGGGCATAGGTACTAATGAGAACATCCCATGTTTTACAGATCAGGCAACTAAGGCACAGAGAAGCCATAAGCTAACAGTAACCTGTGCGGAGTGCAGGCAGCCAGGCTCAGAGCTCCTTCTCTCAGCCCTCCCTGGTGTGGGCAGTCTGGTGCATACCCGCGGGGAGCTCTTGATAAATAGGTGGAGAGGCTACTGGTCCCATTCGTCCTCGATATGGCCTGGCTTCTGTGTCTGGTTCTGGAAAGTGTGAGAATTTGAGCTGTGGAGCCACACACACTGGGGTCTGGATCCCAGTTCCGGTTCTTAAGATGTGAGCGACTTTACTTTTTTCTGTTTTCTTTTTTTCTGTTTGATTTGCATTGTGAAGATGAGAGGACATGGAATGTTTTGTACTGCGTGTGATGTGAAGGGGGGTGGTTCTCCTATGAACATCTTCCCCTCGGTCCAAACTTGCTCTTTTCCTAAGAAACATCATCTGGGGGAGTTAGCCATGTCCTGCAATGGGGGCTTCTGTGTCCTTTCACCCTGATTTCAGACCCTCAGAGAACCCTTAGAGCCAAGCCTAGGTGACGCCTCTTATCAACTCCAAGGACAGATTTCTCCTTGTCACAGGCTCCAGCCCAGTGATTGAACTTGAATGGCCACCGTGGCCCTGACTCTCAAGGTACTGACTGCATCGCTTTGGTATCTGCCCTCCAGGCTGGGTGGCCCCGTGAGCAGGGGCTCAGAGGAAGGAAGCTCTATGAAGCAAAGGCAAGTACAAGGGGCTTGGTTTTGCTGGGACATGCATTGTAAAACAGGGAGGCTAGAGAGGGACTTGGGGCCAGATTCATGTTCTACCCCAAGAAGCAAGAGATGACTCCTGCCTAGAGAAAGGCAACCTGGTCTCCTTCAGGCCCTCCCTCTAGCGCCAGTGGAGGATGGCTGGGAGGAAACAAGACTGGCCATCCTCAGGCCTGTTAGCGAGCTGCTGATACGGTGCTGACATTCACTGTAGGAAAGACCCTGCCAGGCCTGGCCTGGTCTCTCTCCTGGGCTTATCTCCTGTCTCCCTGCTTTCTACTCCCTCTGCTCCTGCCTCACTTTCCCCTGTCATTCTTCAAACCCGATAAGACATTTGCCCTCATTGCTGCTTCTACCTGACACCGTCACCTTGGTGTCTGCTTGGCTTTAGGTCTCTGCTCAGGGGCTGTCATGCTGGAAAGAGCTTCCCCAAGCACTCATAAATCATTCTGCCACCTCATGCTTCTCTGTCCTCTCCTGCTCTCGGATTTTCTTCCTTAGCACTTATCACTGTTTGATATTATATTTACCCATTTGTTTATCAGCTATCTCATCCCACTAGAATGTAAGCTCCTCAAGGCGGTGCTAGGATCTGTTTGTTCTCTGCTGTCTTCTCAGAGCGAGCCACTCAAATATGCATGGAATGAATAATAAATCAGGTTATAATTTACCATCCAGGTAGCTTCCCCTAATCAGCAGTGAGCACCTGGAAGAAGTGTTTCGGGGCATAGTTCAGAGCTGCTCACCTGTGCCAATGGGCAAATAGTTGATTTTTAGTTCTAATCACTGAACCCAAGTGTCTTCCCTGGGTGGGCGGGGGAGGATCGCCGCTAGAGATAGATCTTCCCAGGAGGCTGTGCTGGGTATAGTGTGGAGGGTGAGGATTGTAGAGATGGGTGTGGCGCAACTCAGCTGCTGTGAAGAAGCATGGAAGACTGTTCTCAGCTGGTGCATCATTCCTTCCCACGATGACATTGTTCTTGAGTGGTGAGTAATCAGAGCCTCAGAGGCATCTCTCTTTCCACGGATGAGTACGGCTCCAACACTCTCGGCGTAGTGCAAGTGATGGGAAACAGAATATTGCAATGCGCAGGCATAAACTAAGAAGTCAATAACTGCTTGACATTCCGAGGAGCAGATGCTCACTGTAGATCCAGCACCAAGGAAGACCTTTTCCCAGTGGGCACCAAAGTGGTTCAACAGTGCTCGCCTTTTATGGAAGTTGTTCTTGAAAGGAATGAAAAGCTTCAGGAAAGCTGGAGGGTTTTTATCTTCGGGGGCAGTGCAGCAAAGTTTGAGTGAATTTCGTTTTAGAAAGGATACATGCCAGCTGCCTTGATGCTATAGGCTGAGAAGGTCAAGATGGAGGTTATAACATGCTAATTTTCTTTTCTCACAGCAGCACCAGATATTCCAAAGGAATTTAGTCCTCAAATTATCTCATAAAATGAAGGGATTTATTAAAATGTAGCACCGTGCCAGCAAGCTTAGGTATCAGTTTCCTTGAAACTGAAGGAAGATGATGAAGCCCTCAGAAAATTTAAACTGAAGACGCCATACTCAGGGTCTCTGGTTAAGGAATGAGTATCTAGGGACTGTTTCCCACAGCCGGGTGTGGGTAAGTTTGGAGACATTCTGTGCACTAGTCAGCACTTCATGGCTGCAACAAAATACCTGACACCTACGACTTAAAGGAGGAGAGGTTTATTTTGGTCCATGGTTTTGGTGAGTTCAATCCATGACCCAGCTGGCTCCAACGTAGAAACATCATGGCAGATCAAAGTTGCACAATCCACTGCAGCTGGGAAGGAGTGGTGGGTGGGGAGAGAACCTGAGAGAAAATGATAGAGCAGGAACCAGATATAGTCCCCAAGGTCATGCCTCCATGACCCACACAGAGATGCTCAAAAGTGTGCTTCACTAACATAGGTGTCTCTCAAGCCAATGAAGTTGACAGTCAAGAAAACCATCACATTTTTGTTGCTGGAAAGAAGTTTGCCTTCCCTGCAACCATGTGTACTTTGAGTAGATCTAAAGGAAGGGGAAAAAGAAGCAGAATTCTTGAGAGTCTTTGTCGTTGCAGCATGACAGACATTTTCTATGTTAATTTTCTTTACAGCTCCACAAGATAGTTATTGTTATCCCAGTTTCATAGATGAGAAAACCATAGTTTAGAAATGTAAAAATTTTTAAGGCCACACAGCTAAAAATGGCAAGATTGGACTTTGTCATTATAACCTCTCAGACTCATGCCTGTTCTGTTTGCTTCCAGTTGAGTCTGATTTATAGGGATACTTACATGATTTAAGGAGGAATTTGTGGGGTGGTGGCAGGTGTGTTAATAATGCAATTAAATGCTTAAGATCTATAATTTCTTTCCTTGAAGAAAAATGCAAAGTTTACTTCTAGTTTTCAAAGGGCTCAGGCTGGACTGTGCTTTTTCCTCTCACGTGTTCTATGTTGCTTTCAGGTCAGTGGAAACTCTAACCCAGAGGCACAAATGACTGCGGATTTTGATGGCTAAATGTGTGAGGCTTCCTATAAGTTTCTACCATGCAACAAAGAATAGAAAGTTCTTCTCAGGCCAAGTGCTCCACTGTCAACAGTCTTCAGTTACCAAAGTAGGGGGGACATAATAGTCATCACCCTTGTTAACAGAGGATGTAATCCAAGGCCCCAGTGGCCTCTAAAATGACTAGTATAAAACTATATATATATACTGTGTTTTCCATTTTGCAGTCATGTGCCTATGTAGGTACATTCTGAGAATGAATTAAAAGGTGATCTCACTGCTGTGTAAACATCACAGAGTGCACTTATGTGAACCTAGAAGTCCTATGTCCATCACCCAGTACGGCTTTCTTACATAATCAAATGGTACAGCAAACGTTAGATGTCTGAGGCTGTTACCAGGGTAACGTGACATATAAAGTGTATGTTTTTTTATGTAAATAGAAGCAACATATTCTGGAATATAGTATAATAAATATATAAACCAGTAACATAGTTATTTATTATCACTGTCAAGCCTTATGTATTGTATACAATTATGTGAGCTATACTTTTATGTAACTGACAGCACAGTAGATTTGTTTATATCGGGTACCACAAACATATGAATAATGCAACATACAACTACCTTACAATGGCCATGACATCATTAAGGGCTAAAAATTTTTTCTGTCTCCTATAGTGTGATGGGACCACCATTTTACATGCGGTCTGTTACTGACCAAAATGTTAGTATGTGGCATACAACTGTATATATAAACATGTATCTAAAGCGTCTTCCATCTCAGCTAAACAGTAATCACGA
Source organism: Cuniculus paca (assembly GCA_004365215.1). NCBI lineage: Eukaryota > Metazoa > Chordata > Mammalia > Rodentia > Cuniculidae > Cuniculus > Cuniculus paca. The sequence goes on from RJWT010045047.1 coordinate 6,152, forward strand.
ACTGGCTTCATAGTTTGAGTTGCAACAGCAAAATGATCATGAATTTCTTTTTCCTTCAAAAGTTCAAGGATAGAAGATTTGTTCCTACTATATGCAATGGTTGATACATTGTGTCAACTTGAGAAGTTTAGAATTTTAGCTAAGCCACTCAGCAGTGGCTTAGGGTCCTCACTTTGTAAACATCCTCATCCTGTGCAAGAGGAGGGCATGGAGATGGTGTGAGTGCTACACATGGCTCTTGCCCCTGGGTAGGGGTAGCCTGCTTACAATATAAGGGAGGAAAAGAGGCTAGCTCTTCCCCCTTTTGCCCCTGCCGCTTTTGCTGTCTTCTGGTACCTTGAAATGTTGCCCCTGTGCCATGCCACCCTGCCTTGGAGCCAGTGGATTACCAACTGAAACCTCCACAAAGTGTGAGCTAAATAAACCTTTCTTTCCTCAACCTGGGTGTCAGGTATTTTGTCTTAGCAATGAGAGAAAATTAACCAAGGCATCCTAAATCTTAGAAACTTCAATGTACAGTTTTTTCTCTCCTTATTAAGTCAAGAACTTTGACCTTTTTTCCTTAAAGTAAGCACCTGCAGTTTCTTTTTGGCATATGCTAGTTGCCAGCATTGTTACTCTTGTGCTTCAAGGCCATTTTGAAGTGAAATAAAAGTTATTCAAACAGAAGCCTTGCCATATTGTGACTGTTAGTCTGATATCCTCGATGACTGCTAAGTGACTGATGGGTGGGCAATATACACAGTGTGGAGGGCTGGTCCTTACCCTGGACAGGTCAGTACTGGACAAGATAGTATACAATTTAACTTACGAGTTATTTATTTCTGGAATTTTCCTTTGAAAATTTTTGGCTTGCAGCTAAATGTCAGTAACTGAAACTGCAGGGAAAAAAAAAGGTGTAGCTGGGGGTCTTCTGTACTGTGGGAAAAATGTAGAGTCGGAGCTACTCTCTATTGATAATATAGTAATTTTGTGTCATTAACTCTTCCTTCTTCTTTGGTTGGGCTGTTGTGGCTGCCTCTATGTCCTGAACTGATTCAAAATATTTATGGCAATTTCTGCCAAAACATTATGGTGTCTCCTCATCCACTTTATCATGTATCTAGTACTGTGCAACTTTCAATTCTTCCCTAAAGTCAAAATGACTATGAAAGGTAATCATCTTAAATGATTCAGGACAACAAGGCAGCCACAACAGCTTAGCTGCAGAGACTCACGAAAGAGGACTTACAGAACTGTTTCAGACAGTAGCAAGAATAATGAGATAAATGCATTTGTGTGAGGGGAAGTATCTTGAGGGGATTTAGTGGCTACATGACTTTTATTGTAGTAATTTTTAAAAATTTAAACATTCACTATATTGTTTAATCAAACCTTATATACCCAGCCAAATTATCCCTCAAAAAATACAGACAAAATAATTAGTCTTCTTACTCTGCCATAACAAGACACCATAGACTGAGTGCCTTAAACAACAGGAACTTACTTCCTCACAGTTTTGGACACTGGAAATCCAAGTCAGGTGCCAGCACTGGGTCTGGTATGAGCTGGCTTCCTGACTTGGAGAGTGCTGTCTTCTCTCTATGCTTCCACAGAACTAGGTTTTTACTCCTGGAGAGTAGGATAGAGGACAGAGAGAGAGAGAGAGAGGGAGAGAGGAGAGATGAGAGAGGTGAGAGGACACAGAGAGAGACGTACTTATTGAGGGAAATAACAGATTCTATAATAATGTTTTTATAATTCCTGAAATAATTATTATTTCTCTAATAAATTAATAGCTACATCATATTCAAGGATTATATGACTCAATATTGTTAAGATGTAAATTTTCCCTTCATCATATTTTCAAATCAATCCCATTCAAAATTTCCCTAGATTTTTTAAAAATAGAAACTTATGACAAGCATCTAATATTTGAATGGAAAGACAAAGGACCCAGAATAACTAGTCAATCTTTGAAAGGAACAAGCTAGAAAACTTACACTTCCTAAAGTTAGAATTCATTGTCATCAAGACAGTGTGGCATTGTGGTAATAATAGGCTAATTGACCAATTAAAATAGAGAGGCCAGAAATAGATTTATACTTACACAATCAATTGATTTTTGACAATGGCACTATAACATTTCCATGAGGAAAATCAATCAATCAATCAATCAATCAATCTATTTATCTATCTATCTATCTACCTAGAACAATTGGGCACTCACATGGGAACAAAAAAAGAACTTTAATCCCTACCTCACACAGTACACATAAATAAATACAAGGTGAATGACAGACACAAACATAAAAACTAACATGTAAAAACTTTTAGGGAAAAAAAAGATCAGTAAGACCAATAAGGAATTTTTAGGCAGGACACGGAAAATAATAACCATCAAAGGAAAATAAGAGGATAAATTAGACTTTCTCGTAATTGAAAACCTCTCCTCATCAAAAGAAAAGATTAAGAAAATGAAATACCAAGCCACAGCCTGAGAGGAAATGTTCACAAGACACGTATCTGACAAAGGACTTAAAATTGGAATGTATAATGGATGTCTATAACTCAACAATGAAAGGACAAACAACTCAATGCAAAATAGCCAAAAGATTTTAAGAGGCATCTTATCAAAGAAAATTTATGAATAGTCAATATGGACATATAAAAGTGTCAATGTTTTATTAATTATCAAGTAAGTGTAAATTAAAACCATAATGAGATGTGCCACACCCACCAGAAAAGGCTAAAATTGAAAGGCTGGCATTGTTGCATGTTGGCAAGGACATGCGACAACCCTAAGGAGCATGTATTGCTTGTGAGAGTGTAAAATATTATGACCACAAAAGATCTTGCAGATGATTATTTATTGCAGTTCTGTTAATAATAACCCAAACTGGAAAGCATGTAAATGTCTGTTAAGAGAAGAGTGGGTATGCAGTGATGGATTAGCCACACTCAGGAAGACTCATGAAGGAACTCGTGGTACCAGGAACAACCAGGAATGATCTCACTGCAGTTATGTGGATAGAAAGAATCCAAACCAGAAAGAATACATACAGTATGATTTAGTGTCTATGAATTCTGGAACAGGTAAAATGAATCTCTGGTGGAAACAATCAGAATAGCAACTGCCCAGTGGAGGTGGTGGGTATTCTTGGGAAGAAACACTCCAGATGATTCTAATGAGATGGAACTGTTGTATATTGTAATGAGGGGTTGGGTCATATTGACATATCCATCTGCCAAAATTGTAGAGTGCAGGTTTGTGCATTTCGGTGTATGTCCATTCTATGTAAAAACCTCCAAAAGAAATAAAGTGGCGTGTGTCAATGGGAGGAGGAGAGCTGGGGACTGTGGAAGCAGAGTGATGGGGGGCTTATACAATTCTGTTTATGTGTATGTATTGGACATTTCTTATAGTAAAGAAATGAAGGAAAACATACATAGTGGCTTCCCATACTTTGGCCAAGGGCCGTGTTGGAAATAATCAGAGTCACATCTTCCCTGGATGAAGACAGTGCCGTGAGCACTGGTTTTCTTTCTGCCCCCTCAGCCTTTGTACCCCCTGCAAGGACTGTGATGTCTGGAGGCACCTTGCCAAGAGCTGTCTGCCAATGGCGTGCCCCTGGGCTTTGCTGTCACATGGAGGAGTCAAGATTCGCCAATACTAGGGATGTGAGTGCCTCTGACAGTTTTTTCCAGGCTTCTGACAGAGTTTTGACTGGATACTTCCTTTCAAGGTGACCCGTGCTTCGCACAGCCGGTCTTTCTATCCTCAGCCTTGAGAGCAGCAGGGGTGGGAGGCAGCAGCCTGAGTCTGGCTGCAGAGCCAAGTACCAAGCTTGATCTGCTTCAAGGTCCTTGCTCTCCAGGGCTCACACCCATAGACACAGCATCTTCCATTTCTGGGATGTGGGTTTTCTATGTCTCTGTAAAGATTAAACTTAGATGTCAACTTGATTGGCTTGGAAACCATCCAGCGGATTAGCAAAGCACACCTCTAGATGTCTCTAGTTGGGTTGTGGAGGTGTGGCCTTGGGGCGGGTGGGTGTCTATGTCTATCATCTCACCCCTTCCTCTCCAGCACTGATTTCCTGCCATGCTTCCCAGCCACCTTGAACTAAGCTCTGCCTTCCTGTGCCCTTCTGCCATTATTTTTCTGCCTTGGAGCCTGCTGATATGGACTGAATCCTCTGTAACCACAAGCCAAACAAACCACTTTGTCTTATAAATTGTGGGTGTCAGGAATTGTGGCCCAGCACCAGGAAAGCTGACCAATACAGTCTCCTTGCCTCAGACCTTTCTTTGCATCATTCATTATTGGTAAAAATTCTGGTTCACTCAAAAGTTGTCATTAGAAAATGTTCTCGTTTCCTCTCCTTACCAGGGTAAGCTCCATCAAGTCATCTCAGGAATTCCGCGATTCCTGTGGAAGGAAAGAAGCAGCCTAGTTACACCTTCCTCAGACTGCAGACTTTGTGAAATTCAAATGTGTGTGCAGTGACAGAGAGTGTTCCATAAATTCTTATCCTGAAAAAAAACAGCATCATAAGTAAACAAGGAAACAAGGAGAGGCTTAAGATACTGCTGAGACATACTCTGTACATAAACTCATAAAGTTGATCCAGTGTTGTCTTGAATAATGCTGAAAGTTGATCTGACTTATCCCAGAGCTTATGCTTGCCCCTCTCCCTCCTGCCCAAGGTCAGCCAAATCCCACACCTGTCTGGAACTCAGTTGCTTGCCTTGCTTTCTGCCTGCGCCTTAGCTTGCGCCAAGTTGAAATCGAGGTGTTTCAACATATGCATTCCCCACTCCCCAGGGAAGGTGCTTGTTTTGGTTAATTTGAAAAATACAAACACATTAAAAATGTATAAGAAACTTTTAAAGTGTATGCACCGATTAAGCATGGAAAACTTGCTCTTCCAATCCCACTCCACACCTCTCCCATCTGCTTCTGCAAATAATCATGGAAAGCTATGTAACACATTGTTTGCACCCGAGATTTTTTTTTTCTTCTCCTTCCACATTTGGGGTCAGAGTGGGGTGAGTCAAAACACAAACCTAGGAAGGAAGTTGGTGCATGGGAACTCTTCCTCAAGACCCCTCTGCTTCCAGCAGCTATTTTGATTCCCAACTTCGTGGGATGGAGCTCAGTGGTTTGCCTGTAGCACTGGAGAGCCAATTTATCCTGCCCGCTGCTGTAAAATGATTCTTATCCACATTATTGGAAAAGATAGCAGGAGGAAGCTGGCAAGGGTGAGCAGGCCACTAAGCAGACAGCCCTTTATTGCATCAAAATGCTCCTTTAATTTTCGTGAGAGTAATACAGAGTCCCAGGCCACAACCTTTTCTGAGGCCATTATAGAAGTCAGATTTGGTTCGGTTGGGAGGCATCACTGGAAGGCTTCATCATGTGAGCCATACCTGAGGTGACCCTGCTCAGTGCCAGATAGAAACAGATGGGCCAGTCCTGTTCCTACCCATGTAGCACACAACAGAAGAAGCTGGACAGATGGCAGGGTGTGCTGGAATG
>RJWT010045048.1:0-11688 GCA_004365215.1 Cuniculus paca
ACCCTCGCCAGTCTCTGCTTGATCAAAAAGAGTGTGAATGGGTCAGTTTATCCTTAGCATCCTCTAGCTTTGTATTTTGTTCCTTTCCTCCTTCTTGGTGGTATCCAAGTAAGCAGGACCTGGCTACGGTCCACACCTGCTCCTGGGAAAAGGAGAGGCACCTAGTCACCCATCTGCTGGGTTTGAATGTGCCCCCCAAGCTTCATGGGTTCAAAACTTAATCCCCAAATTCACACATGGATGGGGATTAAATCTAAGACTTCACACTGAGCTACATTGCCAGCCTGTTTTAGCATTTATTTTGAGAGAAGGTCTTCTGAAGTCATTAAGTTGCCAGGGCTAGGCTTAAACTTGTGATTCTCCTGCCTCAGTCTTCCCAGAGTGCTGGGATTATCTGGATGTCCTGCTCAGGTATTGCTGATATTATCAAAGTTGGGATCTTTGGAAGGTAATTAGGGTTATATGAGGTTATGAGAGTGAGCCTTCCCTCATGCATCATTGCCTTTATAAGAAGAAAGATGTGAGTCTACCTCCTTCTATTCTCTCATCATGTGGTACCATCCACTATGTTAAGAAGCCGTCAGAAGATCCTCACCAGATACAGACCCTTGATCCTGAATTTTACAGCCTCTGGAACTCTGAGAAACAAATTTCTTTTCTCTATAAATTATCCAGCCTCAGACTCTCTGAGGTAGCAAAACACACACACACACACACACACACACACACACACAAAAGACTAAGATCCCCTCAAGGTCTGTGAGACTGATTGAGCTAAGGGGACACCCTTCCCAGGAATACTTGGAGTCAAACAGGGATCAACAAAGCAGAAATTAAAGAAATTGAGACTAAAGAAAAATACAAAAAATCAATGAATTGAAGAGCTGCTTCTTTGAAAAAATAAACAAAGACAAATGGTTAGCAAAACTCACCAAAAAAAGAAAAGACCCAAATAAGTGCAATTAAAAATGAAAAAGGTGAAATCACAAATGACACTGCCAAAATCCAGAAGATTATTAGCAACTACTTTGAAAACCTGTACTCCAATAAATTGGAGACTTTAGAAGAAATGCAGAGATTTCTAGAAAAATAAACACTTCCAAAAGCGAGCTGAGAAGATTTTTTTTTTTTTACTTTTTGAGACAAAAGTCTTAAGCATTAAGCAGTTTGGGCTGGCTTTGGGCTCACTTTGTAGCCCAGGTTGGTCTCAAACTTGCAACCATCCTCATGCCTCAGCCTCCCAAGTGCCAGGATTACAGGCGTGCGCCACCATGCCCGGCTAGAAGATTTTTTAAAGGATCAGAATAATCAAATAACAGGCCATGAAATTGAAGCAGTAATAAAAAAACTTACGAACAAAGTAAAGTCCAGCTCCTAATGGACTCACTGCCGAATTCTACAAGAATTTTAGGGAAGATCTAATGCCAACACTCCTCAAGCTCTTTAATAGAATTGAAAGGCAATGAGTACTTCCCTTACAAAGTCATTCTTGGAAGCTAGCATCACCCAAAACCAGACAGGGGCCTAACTATAAAAGAGAACCACAGGCCAATCTCTTTAATGAACACAGATGCAAAAATCCTAGAAGGCAACAAACCATCAAAAAGATTATACATCGTGACCAAAAAGATTATACATCCTGACCATTTTGCACCAAGGAGTGCAAAGATGGTTTAACATATGTAAATCAAAAAATGTAATACATCACATAAACAGAAGCAAAAACAAAAATCACACAATTATTTCAATAGATGCAGAAAAAGCCAGTGACAAAATCCAACATTCATTCATGATAAAAACTCTGAAGAAGCTAGGTATAAAAGGACTTTATCTCAATCTAATGAAAGTCATTTATAACAAACCTACCACCAACATCATATTAAATTAGAAGTCTTTTCCTCTAAAATCTGGAACAGGACAGGGATATCCCCTATCACCATTCCTGTTTAATACAGTACTCAAAGCATTAGCCAGAGCAATCAGGCAAGAGAAAGAAATAATAGGGATACGGTTAAGAAAGAAAGAAGTCAAATTACCATTGTTTGTACATGACATGATCCTAGACCCAAAAATTCCACTGAAGACTCCTAGAATTAATAACTAAATTCAGGAAGTGATAGGATACAAAATCAACACACAAAAATCAGTATTGCTCCTCTACACCAATAATGATATCACTGAGAAAGAACTAAGGAAAACATTACTGTTCTGGCTTGTGTCTGGATGCCCCCCCACCAAGCCTCACATAGTCATGGAGGCAGCTGAATCTAGTTTGTGACTGATTCATTGTCTAGTGCTGGAATTATGGGTGTGAGTGCTACACCCACCCTGGCGTGGGTAGCCTGAATACAATATAAAGGACAGGAAGAGTTTTCTTTCTACACTCCTCCCTTTTTGCTCTTGTTACCTTTGCTGTCTTCCACTACCATGAACCATTGCTCCTCTGCCACACCACCCTGCTTTTGAGCCAGTTGATTATGGACTGAAACCTCCACAAACTGTGAGCTAAATAAACTTTTCCTCTTTTAACCTTGGATGTCGGGTATTTTTCTCCGTGATGAGAGAAAAGTAACCAAGACAAAATTTGCTATCAGAGAAGTGGGCTCATTACTGTGACTATACCTGACCATGCGGTTCAAGAGCCTTTGGGAATGACTTGTGGGAAGAATTTGGAAGGGTTCAGAGATGTTGCCTGAATAAGTAGAGCTGGAATGCCTTAGGCTGTTCTGCATGGGAGATTCTGGTCAGAGCTCAGAAGAACAGAAGGCTGATAGAAAGCCTGCTGGTAGACCAGGCTTGGTAGGTTTCTGCTGGGAAGAAGGACTGCATTGGTTGTTGAACTCCAGATGATATGTGTCATAGCTTGGCAAAAAGTTTGTCTGCATTTTGCTTGTGTCCAGAGACTTTGCCTGAGACTGAGATTAAGGACAACAGACTAATTAAACTGGCAGAAAAAATTTCAAGATAGTCAAACATTGAGGCAGTGGTATGGCTGCTGTTGGGGGCTTTTAACCAGATATATGTTGAGAATCAAGAGCAAAGAGCCCAGTAGAATGATTTAAAATGTTGTGAGTTTGGACAGAAAGAAAGCTCCAATAAAGCTGTAGACTACAAAGATAAAGCTGAGGAAGTCTTGATTGCTGAAAAAGAAAAGGAGAATACAAAAGATGGCCTGAGACCATCACACAAAACAGCAAGTCTCCACCCTTTCCAGTCTCAAAACTGCAAAAGTGAAAGACTTTGCTTTGAGGACAAAGCTGCAGAGCACCCTGTCCCAGAATGGCAGCAGCTATATTATGTTCCAGAATGGCAACAGTGGCCATGCCAGGTTCCAAAATGGCAGTGGCCACACCAGATTCCAGAATGGCAGTAGTATAGAGAATTCATCCTTCAGAATCAGGTTTAGAATGCTCAGTGATCCAAGCACTCGACCCCTACAACCAAGAGAGGAAAACCTGCCTACTGCTTCAGCTGGCAGTAGACCTTGGCATCATCCACATGGTTCTGGTTTTAGGCACATGCAGTATGCAAGAGTTATGGGGTTAAGGTGGCTTCCCCTCAGATTTTAGCACGCCTTGAAGTCCAAGTGGTGTGCCCCTGAGAGGCCAGTATGTGAAGCTGTGAGTGTGAAGCCAAAGGTGCAGTGGAGGATCCAGAAGTTTGGAAAAGCCAGGAACTTGGATCATCTAGGGAAAGCTGAAATTACTGAGCAGAGCAGGCCTAAGAGAGAAACCCTGGGAGCTGCAACCACCAGAAGTGCCATGGGATGGAGACATGCAAACCTTTCGGAGCTCAAAACTTGCCACAGATTGCTTCGGATGTTCTACTTGGGACTACAGCGCTTAATATTTGCCCTGCTGGATTTTGGACTTGCTTTGGTCCCTTTGTATCACCCTGCTTTTATCTTTTGGACTGGTAATGTTTATCTTGTGTCATTGAATGTTGGGAGTGTTTAACTTTTCATTTGTACAAGGGCTTATAGCTAAGAGTTTTCCTTATATCTTGGAAGAGACTTGGGACTTGGACTTTTTGGCAATGCTGAAACTGTTAGGACTGGCAACTTTTAGACGTGGACTAAATGCCTTTTACATAAAGGGATGTGCCTGAGTCTTTGGGGGGCCAGGGGTAGAATGTTATGGCTTGTGTCTAGATGTCCTTCCCAAAGCTGCATGCAGCAACGGGGGTAGGCTTCTAGAGTTTGTGATCAATTGCTAGTGCTGGAATTGAGTGTGAGTGCTACACCCATCCCAGGGTGGGTAGCCTACATACAATATAAGGGACAGAAATAGTCTTCTTTCTGTACTCCTCTCTTTTTGCTCTTATTGCTTTATCTATGTTCTGCCACCATGAATTGTTGCCCCTCTGCTTGGCCACCCTGCCTTGGAGCCAGCTGATTCTGAACTGAAACTTCCACAAACTGTGAGCCAAATAAACCTTTCCTTTCTCAATTTTGGCCATTAGGCATTTTGTCTCAGCAACAAGAGAAGAGTAATCAACACAACTACCATTTACAAAAGCATCAAGAAAAACTGAATACTTAGAAATTAACCTAACCAATAAAGGGAAAGACCTTTACAATGAACACTAAACACCATAGTACTCTGAAAAAGGAGATCAAAGAGGATATCAGAAAATGAAAAAGATATCCCCTGTTCCTGGATAAGCAGAACCAATAGTGTCAAAATGGCCATCTTCCAAAACTGGTACATAGTTTTAATGCAACCCCAACAAAAAATACCAACAGCATTCTTCATAGAACTAGAAAAAAGTAATCCCCAAATGTATATGGAACCAGAAGCAACCCAGAATAACAAAAGTAATCCTGGGCCACAAGAGCAAAGTAGGAGGCAAAACAATCCCAGGTTTCAAGTTATATCATAAATATTCAGTGGGCCAGGGAGATAGCTCAGCAGCACAGGGCCTACCTGGCAAGCGCAAGGTTGTGAATTCGATTCCCAATACAAAAAAAAAAATCTGTAGTGATTAAAAGCAGCATGGTTCTCACATAACAGCAGCCACGTAGATCATCAGAACAGGATAGAGGATGCAGAAACAACCCCAGGCACATTCAGCGATCTGCTCTTTGACAAAGGGGCCAAAAACATACACTCCCAAAGATAGCCTCTTTTACAAATGGTGCTGGGAAAATTGGCTAACCACATGCAGAAGATTAGAAGATTGAATCTAGACCCATATCTCTCACCACTACTAAACTAAAATCAAGATGGATCAAAAATCTACATGTTAAAACAGAAGCCAAAAGACAGGAAAATCACACGTTTGAGACCAACCTGGACACCTTACCAAGACCATGTCTGAAAATAAAATTTTAAAAGGTTTGGGGATGTAGCTCAGTGGCAGTAGATCCCTGTGTTCATCACCAGTGCCCCCCACCCCTGACACACACACACATACAAGATCAAAAGGAATCTAAGGAATGAGCTTCTGTGGAATAGATTCCTCAGCTAGTTTACAGGAGATTAGGAAAGTACTGAGATTCATAGATGTCCCAGCAAGCCTTTCCTGGAAGCCACAGGAATCACCTCCTGGTTTTATCTTCACCTAGTTGGACTGGCTGATTATGTGTCACATGTTCCTGACTCAGTCTGAGTCTCTGGTCTGCTGAGGTTCCTCTATGATGACATTCCAAAGGGCTGGGGAATATCACAAGTGTTCCTATTGCAAATATCTATGGAGCAGTGCAGAGGCTGATATTGCATTTCCTACCTACATATTATGAAATGAAATATATGGACGTATGAATGAGCTAAAACCCTAACTTTGGGCACCTCCCCACCTCCTCGAAGAGGCAGGGAGACACTATACCTGGGAGCACACTGGGCCCAATCCTTTAACCACTGCAGGATGGGGTGTGGCAGAGCTCATGCTGGGAGGAGATCCAGCCCAACTCAGGACAGGGCAGGGATCTTCAAATGACAGACGCACCCTTATTTCCCCAGGAGACTGCCGGCAGGATGGGTTCATGAGAATCTGTTTCCAAGTCTCAGCACTGGAGGGTGTCTTCTCATGCCGCCCGCCCACAGTGACCCTTCCACGGTGACCCTTCTTCAGCCCCACTGGCAGCTAAAAGGCCAATTCCTATCCATCCTATTAAGGAGCATTTTTCTGAGTTGAAAACAAGTTCTTTTGGGACTCAGTGGTAGAGTGCTCACCTAGTAAACACAAGGCCCTGGGTTTGATCTCTAGCACCACAAAAAGAAAAGCCAAAAAAAAAAGTCTCAAGATGTCAGTGTGTGAAGCTGTCTCTCCAACATGAGAAGGACACTGCTCTTTTTTGTTTTTTTATTTTTTATTTTTTTGCAGCACCAGGGATCAAACTCACAATCTCACACTTGCCAGGCAGGCACATAAGCCACTGAGCTAAATCTCCAGCCCGTGTCTTCTTGAGGCAGGGTCTTGCTATGCCATTCAGGCTGGCCTTGAGCTCACTTTGTAGCCCAGGCTGGTCTCGAACTGGCACCGATCCTCCTGTCTCAGCCTCCAGAGTGCTGGGATTACAGCGAGCGCCACCAGGCCTGGCTATGAAGAGGACATTGCTAAGGCTGAGACTGGCCAATGTAGCCGTGTTTGGAATTCAGAAGCTGTCACCAAGAGTCCAAGGTGACACTCCCCAGGATCAGGGACTGGAATGACCCCCTCCTGTGTCATCCAGCCAGAAGTGTACCTTCAGTCTGATCCCAGGGAGACACCAGACAAAGTCATCAGAAGGGTATTCTTCAGCTAACAAGGCTGAAAGCGTCAAGCTCACAAAAGACAAAGAAAGGCTCCCGTGTCCTGCATCTTCTGGAGACAGGACAGCAGGATGCCATGGGTAGTCCTTGATTAGAGCCTGGAAAAGTCATGTCTGAGGACATTACCACAGCAATCATTGACACTTGAATATGGACCAGAGACTAGATAATGGCGATTTTTAAAAATGTATTAATTTTAAAAAATTTGCATATGTATTTTTTGAGTGCTGGAATTGAACCAAGGTCCTCCTGCACGCTAGATAAACACTCTAACGCTGAACTATGTCCCCAGCCCTTTGAGAATATTTTTGACAGGATGTCACTAAGTTGCCCAAGTTATCCTTGAATTTGTCATCCTTCTACCTCAGTCTCCTGGGTAGCTGAAATGATAGGGATGTGCCTCCATGCTTGGATATATAATAGATATTATACATGATTATACCTATTATATATTAAGCATTATATATTATGTATATGGGGGGGGTCTTACTGTATCACCAAGGCTGGTTTCAAATTTTCACATTCCTTGGCACCAGAGATCATGAGGTCCTTCACCCCCAGTAGCAAGAACTGTGCATCATGCGTCTGGCTTACACTATAGCAATGTTTTTTGTGTGTCATGGGGATGAAAACCAGGGCCTCCTGGGTGCTAGGCCAGTGCTCTGACATTGACCTACACCCTTAGCCGGTAGTAACCTTTAGTATTAAATTTCTTGACTTTGGTAATCCTGATGTGGTTTGAAAAAGAATAGCTGATCTTAGGAAATTCACATCTGAGTATTTCGTATGGAGGGCGTAATACCTCCAAGACTCTCCCAGTGATTCAGAACAAAGCCAACATACACAGTGGCCATAAACACAGTAAGAATGATGGGGCAAATAAGAAAAAATATAGCATATTGGGAGTTCTTGAATTATTCTTCCAACTTTCTCTCTCTCTCTCTTCCTCTTCTCCTCCTCTTCCTCCTTCTCTTTCTCCTTTTCCTCCTCCTTCTCATCCTTTTTGTTCTTCTGTGGTACGGGAACCCAGGGCCTTGTACATGACAGGCAAACTGTAAACCTGAAATTATGTCAAAAGAAAACTTTGAAGAGCCAGGATGTAGTTCAGAGGCATGACACTTGCCTAGCACTTGTCTTGGCTTCAACCTCCAGCACCACAAAACAAAAAAGACAGAAAATAAAACAAAAGTTCCAGATAAACACACAAGGAATTCTAGGCATATGATAATTTTTCAATTCTCCTGTTTTCTATATACCTTCCTTAATAAATGCCCATTCTTACAGTGAAGAATTAATCATTGCACATACTTTTCAGACAGAATATTTGTTAGGGATATTGATTCTCTGAAGTATAACTAGAAAGTTTCCAGGTCTTGTATCAAAAATACCAAGATGTAGGGATTAGCTGGTGTAAAGATGTACGGATTATCTGAGCGTGGTGGCACATGCCTACAATCGCAAACCCTCCAGGAGGCTGGGTTTAATCTCCAGTACAACAAAAATGTATGCCTTAAAATTCAATACAAATTTTTATCTAATTTTTTAATGGTCAGTTTTATCAAGTCCCCTCTGGACTGCGGATAGCTCAGGTAACTCAGGCAGTATGAGGACTGCAACTTCTCCAGCTTTCTCCAAGGTTCAGGGTCCCCAAGGGATGCTCTGACTCAGCTCCTCATTCCACAGCCCAGTCCCCCTTAGGTGGCCCCCTGCTCCCTGAAAACAATGTGCAAACTTCTTCTAGCAAATCCCTATGCACAGCACCACACTGGCAGCAGGCTCCAGGCTGATCCTCAGTAGATGGATACATGGTTTTACCACTGATTTGCTGTAGGACAATTCTCGTGGTGTCCTCTGAATAGTGGTTCTCAAAGCAGGGTCCCCAGGTCATCAATGTCATCATCATCATCATCATCATCGCCCTGGGGAATGAGTGCAGAGTCTCAAGCCCCATCACAGACCTAATGGGAAATTTGGGGAATGGGGTGGAGCAATCTGCCTACACCAGGGGAGCTCTGAGTCAGCTGTAGGACAGTCTCCTTGAGAGTTATGTCCCAAACCAAAGGTCGGTTTGAGGATTAAGTGAGATAGGGCACGTCCCAGGAGCCAGACAAAGTCAACAAGCCTCAGCGGCAGTGAGGTCATTCCACCTCTGCCTCATTGTTCTTCGGACACCGCACACCTTTTCTCAAGAAGGGAGAGAAACCTTCCTGCACATACCCCTACCCCCATCTCAGGCTTCCAAATCCCGGTGTTCCTTGTCACAGTGTTGTCCTGACCACCAGCTCTTGTCCCTTCTGCTCAAGGCCAGAATCCCTCTCCCACCTGCTGGTCTCATATCCAGGAAGGGGACTCCTTCCTCTGGTTTTCCAAGGCCTGTCCCTATGGGATCCTTGTGATAGAAAATTTCCAATCAAAGTCAAAGTTCTGAGACCACCACAGTGGCACACCCTGTAATTCCACCACTCCAGAGGCTGAGGCAGGAGGATCACCTCGAATTTGAGGCCAGCCTAGGCTACACAGTGAGTTCAAGGACAGCCTGAACTACACAGGTAGACCCTGTCTCAGACAAAAAAAAAAAAAAAAAAAAAGTTCTGAAAGCCAGTGTGGTCAAGGGGGCTTCTCTGCAGGTCCTTTTGTTAAGTGGAATTTGTGTCCTCTGGGCGTGGAGCCGAAACTGCTTCTCAAAATCCTGTTCTCATACTTGGCGCAAAATTGTCACTTAATTCAAAAAGTTTGGAAGGAAAAAGTTTTCTTGTTTTGCTAATCTTCAGTTTCGGAGATCAGGAAAGACTGCTTAAAGCAATAAAGTAGGAATTATGAGGTCAAACCCCAGGATTGAGAGGGATGGAGGGATAAGCGAAGGCATAGGTGAGTGACCAGATACAGGGAGTGACCCGCGGTCCTGGCCTGATCCCTCTGCTCACGTAGGCGGCACTGCAGCTCCCCAGCTTTATCCCCCTGATGGGGGGGCGCGGAGCTCGGCCTTCCTTTGATGCTGCCAAAGCCACTGGGTGGGCCGCTCCCCGCCCCACTAGATCTGGGGCAGCCCCCTGAGCCTGCAGCCCCGGTCCCCTGGACAAGGGTGCGACTGACCAGCACAGCCGCCCGTCCCCCTCCTAAATGACAGCCAAACTTTTTTTTCCTAAGCCATCAAATTCAATATTTACAAAAGAACAATGCACGAGTGACCGCACGAGGAACAATTTACTTTTCACTTCTGCCCCAAACAAGAAAAATGTAAGCTATGCTTTCCTCTGAAAAACCGAACGTGAAGCGGATTAAACATAGAGATAAACAAAAATTTAAAAGCAGCCCCGCTTGCCGCCTGTGCGCCCCACCCCACCCCCAGCTAATACAAAGCCCACTTTGGCCAGGGCTGCGCCGTGCGTCTGCAGCCCTGTAACTTTAAACCTGGCCTGAGATCATCGCTTCGGCGCGGGCCAAACAGAGCCGGGGGCGGGCCCAGCCGGCGGGGCGGGGGCCGAGACCACCTCACGCCCCCCGCTGCCCGCCCCGTCGCGTCGCGGGATAAATGCCGGGCTCGCCCCGGGTGGCCGCTGCCGAGTTCGCTCGCCGTGCGCCTCCTGCGTGCTGAGCTCCCGCTCGGACTCGCGTTCCCGGGGCCGGGCCTGCGGCCGCGGAGCCTCTCATCGGCGCCCACCCTGCCCCAAGAGTTAGCGGCCGGCAAGATGTGGACGACGCCGGTGCTGCTCTGCATCTTGGGCAGCGCGTCGCTCTGGGTCCCGGCACAGCCAGGTAAGCGCCCGCGCTCGCGACTGGCGCCTGCGGTTGCGGGAGGGGACCCGCGAGCAGCGAGCCGAGACTTGCAGGGCCGCCCGGGCCGGGATCTGAAGTGGCCGGGGAGAGCGCCGGGGAGAGCGCCGGGGAGCCGGGAGGGGCGCGCGCAGCCGGAGGAGGGGAAGAGCCTGCGGCTGCCCGGCGCAGGGTTCCAGGGTAACGGCAGCGCGTGCGCGGCAGGCGGCGCCCCGGAGGGCGAGGCGCAGAGGGGGCCCCCGCCCTGCGGCAGGTTGTGGGAGAGAGCGGGGAGGGATCACCGAGATCCGAGGGGCGTCAGGCGGGCGGGGCACGGCAGGGAGCTGCTTCCCGACCCGATGGCCTGGATCACCCTTGTGGGCCCGCTGGGGCACGCTTAGCACCCCATCCTCAGGGCAGGCTGGCAGAGGGAGGGTAGAGTGTGGGAAGGCTTTGCGTTGGTCCTGTACATGGAGAATTGTGTCTATGTCTCTGTCTGTCTGTCTGTCTGTCTTCCCTTGACGTGTTCAGGCGCCTGGCATGGTACCCAGGGTCTCCAGCGAGCTAGGCAAGTGCCTGCCTACCACCGAGCTACACCCCGGGCCTGGAGGATTGTTACGAACACTTAGCTTTACGTGGGTCGAGGGCCCTATGTTGAACTTGCCCGCACCAATGACTGAATTCCTGTGTGCCACTCCTTAGACTTTCGGCAGATTCCCCCTGGGGATGAGGCCGCCACCCACACCTTCCTTTCCTCTGGGTCCTCTGCTTTCCGTCTCACCTCCTGCCTCTGCCCAGTCGTGGTGGGTGGTCTCCACGAACATTTATAAATATTTTATTTCTTTTCTTGCATTATTTGTATCTGTTTCCAGTGGAATATAAGCTCTAGAAGCCCCGGTATCCTTAACCTTGACCCCGTGGGGCTGAAACAATGCCTGATAGTAGTAGTTGCTCACTAAATACTGGTCGAAGGGATTGTAAGCCAGCTAGTGGTCTTTGGGGCTGGAAGCTGCTGAACTGTGCCCTGCAACGTAAAAACTTGAGGGTCCAGATAAACCCAGGCCCGGAGGACTCTGGCTTAGAGTTTGCAGGAGGGGCGGGGCTAACCTAGGCTCCTGTAATTCTTTGCAGGTAAGAACCCTTAGCCTTAGGGTAATTATAGGGAGTGTTCCTCAGAGTCTGG
>RJWT010045049.1:0-11683 GCA_004365215.1 Cuniculus paca
TCTTAAATAATAATAAAAGAAAACTGTTCACAAGTATGTATAATTTTGTTTAATTATGTGGGTAGTGTTCCTAGTTAAAAGTCAATCAAAGTAAGATATTTTGTATGGAATGAAATGCAGGGATATAAAATTACCATAAGGTCTCACACAATGTTTTTTAATAGTATGCAATTAGAAACACTAGCTAAAGCTATTTAATTAGTATATAAAAACTAGAAACTTAAAAGTTTGCTCTTTCTACAACTCTAGACAGATTGCAAATACTCTGCGGTTGCTAAAAATGCTCTAAAACAATTAACTCTTTTTGACTCAGACTGATGGAATAGAAGAATGAACAATTAAAACCAGTGATCAAAGAAAAGAAACACTATCAGGACAAAAATAACAGTGTCTCTCTCGATTTGCTAATTATTATAAAATGTGCTATTGTTGTTACTCATGTTAGTCTTAATGTAGTATTTTTATGTTGCTTTCTGCTATTAATATCATTATAAGCTCCTAGCACTTTGTTAATTTACTAAGTTCGATAAATCACAAGGTCATTGTCACAGGATGAGCACTGTTTCAGGTTTTGTAGGAGGGAAGTTAATGAGAAAAATCCAAGACGTGATTGAAATCAATAAATTAAAAACAATTTCAAGATTTTTTGCTCTGATTAAATAGAACAGTAACAAGTGAATAGTGGAAATTTTTTACAGTTGAAAGTGATTAATTTTGTTAATGATGAATGGCAAAGAGTTGGTAGCAAAGTTGTTAAATATACAGAAGCAATGGTTGAAAATTTCCCATGAAAGATTCCTGAAATCATCCTATAGGAGAGAATGGAGTCTTATCACCAGTAAAGATTAGCTGCACGCACAACAGCACAGGTAAAGAGAATGGGATGTTAAATATAACAATAGTGGCACCTCAGTTTGCAAGCTTAACTTGTCCTACAGTTTTGGAAAAGATAGCCACATTTGTGTTTGAGTAAGAAAGATGGCCATGACTGGGTTTGTCACTCAATGCAGAGTTTGCAAACAAAAACAAATGCAAAAATTTAAATGCTTCTGTTTGTGAAACAAATTGTTCCCAAAAGAAAGTGCTCATGAACCAAGGCACTACTGTACAATGGCAATAAATGATGATATGTAATCCTCTATCATAGTTACAAACACTGCATTTCACACCTATGAGAACTAAGTACTGGAAATTTTAAAATAGTGTATTGGTTCAAGTGTTGCTATATCCTCCTGTAATCCCAGCACTCAGGAGGCTGAGGCAGGAGGATTACCCAGAGTTTGAGGCCAACCTTGACCACATAGTGATTTTAAGGCCAACCTGAACTTCATAGCAAGACCCTATCTTAAAAAAAATAAATAAATAAACTGAAAAGTGTGCATTGTAAATAATTGAGTTAATATCAGGAAAATTCAAATCTATAGCCTGGTATTATAGCAATCTACTCTATAATTTTAGATTAACATTTATCAACCAAAGATTACTTTGTGTTACTTTTCTTTTTCATTTTGTGAGGTAAATGAGTCTGTTTTCTGACTGAGTGAGACAGAGACTAAATTTTAAGGGTGGAAATGTAGAAAATGAAAACATGAATGCCCCAAGTGTACATATTTGTCTTACTGGAGATTTGCTGTACATAGACTTAAAATGTGATGTTTATGTTTCTAGACGTACCTGAGACAAAATAATTCAGAATAGTTTGAGATCATCCTATTTTTTATTCTTTAGTTAGAAAAAATTGAGGCCTGTAAATTAAGAATATGGGCAAGACAGAAATTGAAAATATACAAGCACATAATTTAGATTTATATTCCCAGGAGCTTAGAGAAGGATATGAAGACTAAGTGATCAACTGAGATACATGAAAACTGTTAGAACTGTAACAAGATCTACAGCTGTGAAAAAGTGCTCTGCTTGTTTCCAAATCCTGGGGTAAGAGGATATAAGCAGTGTCAGTAAGTCACGGTTTAGTAAAAAATTCTGGTAGTCGAATTGTCAGTTCATAGCAGGTAATGGATCATATAAGTTAGAACAAATTGATTATATTGTTAATATCTAAATTTGTTGATTTTGTTTAATCTCAGGAAGGTATGATATGAAATATGAAATTGTAAAGTTTCTTGCTGTCATGTTTTACAAAGTATACCACTAAGAATTCAGTATAGAAAACAAGATACTTTAAATATTTTGAACTAAAAGCAATTTGTCCAAAGAAATGAAGTGTTTGTAAAAGTGAGGATTAGAGGGTGAAGGTAAGTTATTGCAGGTGCAATTATTAGATTTTTAGTGTCAAAGTCACATCCCATCACCTGGATTTAGAAGTTGATATTGGTATCACCACTATCAAGTCTCATAGCAATTCCCCAACCACAGTGAGGATTAGAGAGTAGAACACTGAATCCATTGACTGTAAATTCGCATCAGGTTGGCACTTGCTCATTAGTCCTCCAGGTTTTAAATATCAATAAATATGTTTTTTTTTTCAGAAGAATCATGTTGCGGGGATAAAGTTCTACTTGATCTGAAAACATTTTATGAGGAATGTAAATCTTTCTGGGATAGTTGGAATATAGAAAAAGAAGGGATGGGTGAAGTGTGAAGAGACAATATCTAATTTCAGAGTCTGGACTGGTTTACAAGTAAAGCCAGAGATATACTCTGAAATACTTTGAAAAAAATATATATAAGACAAGGAGTAAATACCAGTGGGAAAATTACTGCTGCCATAATTAAAAACAACTCTTTTTCAGTCATATACATTTAATTTTTTAATTAGAGGTTGAGATTCATCCCTATGTTTTCTCTAAAACTAGATAATCACCAAACATGTTTTCTCAATTTATTATTATGAGAATTCTCCACTGTGTAATTTTTAGAATATTATCTCTTATGTATTAAATTCTCATAATGATAAAATCTCCTCAAAAGTTCAAGGACACCAAGCAATCTTTTCTATGATAAGTGTATATTTTGCTTTGCTTGAAGAACAGTCAAGTTTGGAATAAGAACATGAAAACTTTAAACTTCACACACTGAACATATATATAGTTACTGATTTGAGTGGGTGAGAAAGTTTTCTTGTATTTGCTTTTTATATCTTGTAATATATAAATAGTATTATATGTCATAAATATACCAAATAGCATTACACCAAACAAAAATCTTTAAAAAGTATTACATACAGCATATCTACTAAGGAAGTGTTATGTTAAACTTGGATGACTTATGATCAAACTAATCAAGATAGACTGAATTTATTATGCTTTTTCCTCATATAAAGTTGCATTGGTCAATTTTTTGTTGCTGAGAAACAAAAATATCCAAAACTCACAAATTAAGAGAGGAGAGATACATTTGGGTTCATGGCTTCAGTGGTTTCAGTCCATGGTTAAAAGGCAAAAACACCATGGTAGAAGGGAATAGGGGAGCATAGTTGGCCACTTCCTGATGGTTGAGAAGTACAACACATCCAAAAAGAAATGAAGATGGTAATAGGTAGTAATCTCCAAGGTAATGCCTCCATTTCTTCCTCAGACACACCCTGGAGTGTGCTTTACTCATCCTTTGGGTATTTCTCAATACAATTAATATAATACACTGTGAAATATTAGTCTTTAAACTCTTCAACTTTTATAGGCAGGAAAACATGAGATTACTACTTGTTTCTGTGAAATAATATGAAAATTTCTCAACATATAGTACATAAACAGATATTATGAACTCGTATCTATAATTATTATAAAATAATATTTGATTACAAAACATCATTTCCATGTAAGTCAATGACAAGTAGCAGATTCTATCAAGTGAAACGTTTGTAATTTCGTGTATATTTCATAAAACAAAATCAACACCTAAGTTGTTTACAGGTATGTCAATGATTGATTTAGGATAACATGCCTGATTGTTTCTTTTTAAACTGTTTTGATCAGATTTCTGTTGTTACACTTTCTCATGCTTTCTGGAATATAAAATCCTATAGGTTTAATTTTATTTTTCCCTAATGATTTTCTAAATGTCAAAAGGGCCTTTGGAAAGAATGTTTTCTCCTTATAAAGTCTTTCAAATTTTTCAGGTGGCATTAGCATTGTCATAACTTAAATAGATTCCCTAATGTATTTGCTTTGTATTTTATTTTTTGCATGCCCAGAAGGCTCTGTAAATAATATGGAGAAAGTAATTAATAATGCTGAAAATATTTCCAGTTGTCACCTAGCCAGTTCATTTGGGTCTTTCCAAATTCATTTATTTTCTTAAAAGATTAAAGATTAGATAAGTTACAGGTATATGATTTTATGCTGCTGTCTAAACTATACTGTTTGGTTTCCACTTCTGTGCTTAAAATCAGTGTGCAAAAAAACATTCAGTACTACTCTTCATATGATATGAGTGGCATCACAGAGTATTTGTACAATACTCTAAAAAACCATTTAGGAGAAATGGTCAATGTGTGAAACTCTTCTTGAAAATAATTTGATTTATTTATTATTTACTAAATCTGCCAGAGATTTGTTCTGAGCTATGCAATCAATAGACATTAAGTGTGCTAATAGGTTTTGGGAGACTTGCAAGTACTTTAAGTACAGCTTGTCTACATTTTATGATTCCCTTCAGGTTTCTATGGTTTAGGTACAAACTTGTTTCCTAACTAAGATCACAAAATATGTCTCTGAAATTCATTTCCATAGTCATTTACTATTATGAGTGCCACATAATTTATTCTTTTGTATGTTTGCCTCTTCTGGGGATTAAACTCAGGATCTCATGTATGCTAACACAGGCTCTACTTCTGGTGGCTGAAAAAGTGCATAATAACTCTCAATTTTAGAAATAAAATTAATTGTATTGATAAATTTTTGTTATCATGTTACCCATATTTTCATTCCTGGGACAAAAGAACTGACACCCATAATTTAATGGTAAAGAGGCTGGTTTGGCTTATTGTTGCAAAGGGTTCAATCCACAGTTGGCTGAGTGAAAGGCAGAAATGGTATAGCAGAAGGTTTTGACCAAGGAATGTTATTTAAGCTATAACAACCAGATAGCAGCAAGACTACGAATAACCAAAACAAGAAATGCAGCTTCCAGAGTCATGGCCTGTGACCCAATTCCTCCAAAAGGTTCCTATCTTTTAACAGTCCATTCAGCCAGGAACTCAGCAATGGATTAATACACTAATAAGTATAGCACCTTTCAAAAATCCCTACATCTGAACACATGAGATTTTGGGAGAATATTTTAGATTTAAACCAAAGCAATTCATAAAGCTTTTTTATTTGTAACTACTCAATTTGTGCATATTGATGATTTATCAGTGAAAAATAGAAATAACTTTTTATCAAACAGAGTTGACAAAATGTACTCCCATAGCCTAAGGAGCACTTCATCTTTACAATCATAAATTTCCCATATGCCTTCAGCAGTCTTCTTCCAGTTGTGAGTAGATAATCTATAACGAATTCACTGTGAGAAATTGGTGAGATTCTGGGTGGGGACAGCACATGGAAAAGGAAAGTGACTATTTGTCTGAAAATATTTTAACAGTTGGATTTTGATTTTATTGGCACAAACCCTGAAATGTTCTCTTAACATTTAGTAGTTTTCAAATTGCTATTTATTTTTCAATGTTCCCTTTCAGATATCATAATATTCATACTCAGTGCATTGAATTTCACACAATTTTATTAAATTTGACAAATAAAATCAAGATCCAATATATTTCAAAGTTAAGTTTTGGACTAAGGTCCAGTCATTAAGTATGGCTATTAATTACTAGAATACAACATTAAAATATAAAAATAAAACAACCTAGGAAGTGTAATAGGATTTGGAAATGAATGACAAGAGAACATGAATGATGTAATATAAAAATTATGCTACAAAATGTTCAGAATTAACTAAGTTTGATTTGGTATCTTCCTCATATCTTATTGGACATAAAATTTTTCACATAGATACATCTCATCTTCTCTTTTGTAACAGAAGCATCATTCAGCTTGCCACTTTTACATGGTGAAACATGGAATTCACTAAGAATTAATTTTTTATCATTTTTTAACCTTATCATTATCTCAGTCACTGTGACTCATATGAATCATCATCCAGTTCAGAAGTCTTCAGGTCACCCTCTGCCCATTATTGAGAGAGCACAGAGTAGAGGTGTAAGGGTGAAGGTAAATTGACAAAAATGAGAAAGTTAGAGCAGTTATAGGAAAAACAACATATGCAAGAAATTATGTCCTGCTTCTTCTATGGCCAGTATTATATTTTATTCTATGCTCTAAGTGTAAATTTGTTTTTATTTACACTAGTAAAAGATTTGTAGAACCTTGCAAATGTATAAAATTATCTTTCCTGAGTTTTCAAATATTCTTAGTACTTATCTCCTAAAAAGTACTTCTCTTCCTTTCCTCTTCTCTTTTTATTTGTTCCAAAAATCCAATTACATTTTGGCTATATCTTATTAATTGTAACTCTCATCATCCACACAAAACAAGTCTCTGACTTGTAGACACAAATGCATAAGCAAGAGACCTTTACTGAAGTAAATACTGATGGATTTTCTTCAGTACACTCATACACACATGAACCCAGCTGAATGTTGGTAGAAGACACCAAAATGGATAGCAATGATATTAGGAAAATAAGTGGAAAATACAAATAAATACCGGTGTTTATTGTTCTAGGAAAAACAACTGGTTGAGCTTGTTTCAGACCTGAAGTAAAAGTGCAATCATGCAGGGTTTTGAACTTATCCTGCCAGTTCCTGAGCATTCTAATACTGCGGCATTGTTTCAAAATATCAGCAGGTTAACAGCTTGATTTTGTGCTAAATTTCCATTGCTAATTTTTTAATATTGTCATGACAGGAAAACAGTTTTATTCACAGTCTATTATTATTCTACTTCAATTTAACATACTATGAAAATTCAACAGCGAAATGGGTTTTAACTCAACTTTTTGCCAGTATTACCTTTCAATAGTTAGTGCCTTCTTGTTATTAATTATTCCACTATCATACAATTTTGAAGAAAAATAGAAATTTTTCTATTATTTCAACTATATACAGTGTTTTAGTCTCAAAGGGAATATGTCAAATACTTGGTTCAAAAGCAAAGACATTGACCCTACATTTTTTTTTTTCAGCGAACAGCAGTGATGAAGTGTATTTGAAAAAGTAAAAGGAAGCGTGAGAGAAACTGGCTCTCTAAAGCCATCTTGGTCTGAGTAAAAGAAAACAAAGTAAGATAAAAGTACACCCTAGGAGATACCATGAGGACAAAAAGGATAGTCAAATGACTACATGTTTTTACAGGAATCATAAGTACAATTTTAGCACTAGGGTGGGAAAACTATGTTTTACGCACATTCTATCTCTATTTAATATGCAAAAATAAAAATTAAATCAATAATTAATGTAACTATCTGATTAAGACTATGTAAAAATAAGATAACTTATCATAAAAATTCACAAACCAAGCAAAATCTTCAACAAAGAAAGGGAATACAATGGACCTGATATCAGGGAAGACCTGAGGTTCATCAAAATAATCAAGATATATACCTTTACCTTTATTTTTTATTTATTTATTTATTTTTTTTGCGGCACCGGGGATTGAACTCACAACCTTGCGCTTGCCAGGCAGGCGCTTAGGTCACTGAGCTGAATCCCCAGCTATACCTTTACCTTTAAAAGGAGGCTTTAAGTTGGTTTAAGGTTTTGTTTTTCTATAACATTTCAAATATTCCATTTAAAAAATTCTGTGTCATACCATGTAAATCATTTTGGCTCCCCTAAAGTATCATTTAGTCTGTTTCACTCAGCTTCTCTAAATTAGAAGCAATAATACCATCAACTTTAAAGTTACAATTTGTCATGTTTCCAAGCCAATCTTTATTAAAACATTCAATATCTTGCATAGAAAGTCAGGCTTTTTTTGTTAGAGGGTTTCGTTCCTGAAATAGTATATATTATTTGAATTATAAATTATTTTCTTTTACAAAACAACTATGTTTAAGGCTATTGATAAACTCTCTCATGATTCTCTAATCCACATAAGTAGGTTCCTGTGGTAATTATAGTTGCTTCACTGAATATTTATATACCTAATAGTATATGCCTGCATATAATTTACATATCTAGTAATATGTATACATATATAATATATGTAATATATATGAAGTTCCTAACTTTTTAGTTTGCTGAAATCTCAGCAGTCTGGTGTTAAAGTCTCTCTTCCTGATGATTTGATCCTGTACCTTTTATCTTTTTGATTTCTTCATCAAAATTAATGGACTCTTAAAATGTTTTTCCTGTCCTATATCCTATTTTGACTGCTAATATTTTGTAGAACTTTTTGCACAAGTCCAATTTCTGGATCAGAAGACACTGATCTTGATCAAAAATAGGGCCCATTTGAACACTGTGATTTTTATGGCCCTATTGAGCCATGCTGGGGATCCATAGTTAATTTACTCCTGACTTAGCTCCTTTATCTCCCAGCACTGTTCTTATCCCAGTGTACCTCCTAACCAAACCAACACTTAACAATGTGTGAGAAGTAGTGACAGCATCCTACATTACGGGTTATTTGGATAGTCAGTGAAATCATATGTTTGATTGGAATGTATAAACCAAGAAAACAATTAAAAACAAGTATTTATACAATTTCTCCTGTGAGTATTTATTTCTTTATGTCAAAGAAGAGAAATTCTTATTACGCTGTTTATTTGGCTTGATTGACATTCTTTAGTTGAACATGTGTGCTGAAAAACTGCTACCAAGAAACTGTCAGAAACACTCAGAAGCAGATGCGACATGGAAATTTTCAAAAATGGAGCAGCAGAACACATCCTCAGGGATGACTATGGACCAGAGCTCTGCTTCAGCCATGATGTTCACTACTATGCTCAAAGTAAAGTGGGCACAGTCATGCAAGAATCAAAAGGGTGGTTAAATTTCTTTCCTCTGATGGAATGCAACTTAAAATAGCATCTTCATCAGAGATCCCATGTTTTGACTGGCTCCCATCGATTATTTATTTTTCAAGGCAGCTATTCATTGGTTTTCATTGTTTTATAAGTTTATACCACATGTGAAAAGACATGAGATGTTCATGAATATGTATCACTCCAGTGTTGTCCCCACAGACAAAGATTGCCACAACTCTAGGCTAGCAGGTGCCATCTGGAGCTGTAAAGTGGTCAAAAAATAAAAATTGTGCAGAAATTATTCCAAATATTCAAGCCAAGGCTAAAAATTTGTGCCAAGGCTTCCAAGGTAAACCATAAATGTCCTATAAGTTCCTAAACTTCCATTATTAACTTGAGATTGAGGGAAACACACAAACCAATTAACTCTCTTTCTGCTGTAATGAAAACTCCAGACACATTGCTTCTCTCCGGAGGCCCATCCAACCTTGGTTGTTGCTGAAGACACAGCCCAGGACTGAGAAAGCATGGATCCTTAAATCCTCTACTCTGTTAATTTAAACATATCACATATAATTTTACCTTAAAACATTCAACAGACTGCTGAATTTACTAAGTTTTAGCCACAGTTAAAAAGTAGACCAATTTATGAATTGAGTTGAGAAAGCCTAAAATATGAGTAAATCCTTCTGCTGTTCTGCAATCATCACTGCTAATTTCACGTGTCTCAGCATTAATGAATGTTAAAACCTTAGCCAGTCTTCTCAGAAGGAGCATTCTTTCAATTACAGTATTTTGCTTCCCATCACTTGCAACTGACTTGTTTCTCATGTCATTGCTCTCCAATTTTCAATAACCTCAAACATGATTAAATTTCTTTCCTTTCTTACTGAGGAGATCTTATTGCCTAGTGTGTCTAAAACTTTTATTTAGCAGAGGTTGCAATATGTCATTTGCAAAACTCTTTTTAATCTACAAAGAGTAATATCGTTGATCTTTTTGATTAAATACCAAATTGTACAAGAACAACTTGTACAAGAGTTGTTTGGAGTCTCTGCAGGCATTTTTTCTTTGGCGGGGGTACCAAGAATTGAACTCAGGATCTCACACTTCCAGACTGCCATTGTGCTACTGAGCTAATCTCTTGGCCCTCCCTGCTGACTTTTATGACTTCAACTGTGCTCACTAAAGTGAAGAAATAAGAAGTCAGGTCCAAGTCTTGTGGGCACACATACTGATGCACACACACACACACACACACAAACAAATCTTAAACTAACAAACATAGAAATTTTTTAACAGGATGATTTTTTTGTTGTTAGTGAAAAAGAACAAAATAATAACTGGAGAAAAATTTCAATAATTTTATAATTAAAGCCAAAGCTATGCATCTTGGAATTGTGCAACTACATGACAATGAGAAATGTGGGAGTGAGTAACTATGTATCATATTCAATCAAGGTGAATAATAGTCCCTCTCTATCCATTTTTGCCTTTATGGTGTCTAACTTATCCCTCTATCCTTGATTTGTTTATTTTTCATCTTCCAACAGGAAACCAAACATGTTTGTATGACCAGCCCCTCCCAGACTGTCCCTCATTTGAGGGCTCTGCAAGCCATGGTAGCTACCACTGATCACATCACCATTTCTTACTAAGTATACTAAAAAAGTTCTTCCCAGTTTATTTCTTTTGAATGATTATTTATTTCCCACCAGTTAATGCTGGCACATAAGCCATAATTTAATTTGCATTTGTCCTTTTTTATTTTTTTATTTTGAAAAGAATACAACCAAACAAAACAGAAGAGTCAATCATAGCTAAACAATGAACATGCTACATGACTTTTAAACAGGGTAAAAGGTAATCAATAATGGCTACCATAATGCCTCTTCTTATCTTCAATATAACTGCCCATACCATCAGGGATAAATAAAATCGAACAAAATAGAACAGAAGAAAACCAGTAAAAATAAAACAAAACAAAACAAAACAAACAAAGCAAAACAATGTAAGCAATACAGAACTTCAAGATATTAGTAAAACAGCAGTGGCTACCATAATGCTTCTTGTTATCTTTATAATAGTTGCCTACACCTTCCGACATAATACAAACAACACAGTACAGAGTAAAATCAACCAAAACAAAACAATGAAAGCAATACAGCATTTCAAAACAAGATAATTGGACATCCTCAATGGCTGCAATTACATATTTGTTAGCTTTGAAACAGCTGTCCATGCCATCAAGTATAATAAAATCAAACAAAATAGAATAAAATGAAACTAATCAGAACAATGAAAACAATATGAACTTTAAATCATGAACATAGATTAACAGTGGTGACTTCCTTCCCTTTTTAGATTGTTCCTCCCCTTTGACTTTCCCAATATGTATCGTGCATTTTCGATCCCACTAACTCCTTTAGTTTGTTGTACTGGTGAGAAATTCACTCATGTGACTCTGAACCATTTCATCCATGAGCATGATCTCAAGTTACCTCCATCCACCTACAAGAACCTTGAGGTTATCTTCCTTTGTAGCTGAGAGGGTTTCTGCCACACAAAATGCCATGTCTTTCTAATCCATTCTGCAGTTGATGGGTAAGCTACCCCTACTTTTTTTCTGACTCCCTGTCACATATGGCATTGTTCTCTCTCCTTTGACTTTTGGTCTATGAATTTTCTTTCTAGTTAAATGTGTTTCTTATATAGAGCATATTGATGGATTTTGTCTCCTAATCCACTCTGT
>RJWT010045050.1:0-11685 GCA_004365215.1 Cuniculus paca
TCCTTAGCCCATTTGCACCCCACCTTTGCCAGCCTCAGTGTCCTGAGCCCCCATCCCATCTCATATGTGGGAGAGCTGTTCAGTCATCGCTCTCCACTTGAACACACCTGGACTTGCTGTTCCCTGGGAAACTCTCTGGATCTGAGAAGAAAATTCTGTAGTGTTGAGAGAAGTTCAGCACTGAGCAGAATGGCTTTCCCTTGAACTGACAAGGGATCCCTTTCCTGAATACCCATTATTTATCAGTGAGGAGTCATACAAGGAGACAGAGGAAAGGTTAACCAAGGAAAAAAGCATGTCTGAAATTCAAAAAGGATGTCAAACATCTAAGTTTGGAAGGGAATAAATAGTCACAAAATGCCAATAGTGTATTTATAGCCTATTTACAGTAATAATGACCACGCAGAAAGTAAAACCAGCCAAGTATGACTTCCACTGGGGAGAATGTTTTGTGGTGTGGTGAACACTTGCTGTTTTTCTCCCCATGACCTTTCCTTCAGTAGACAACAGTCCTGGTCTTGAGCAGGGGATGCCTCTTCCTCACTCTGTGCACATTGTCTGGGAAAGGTTTTAGTGGGGTTAAGAGACAGAACTCACAACTGGGATGACCCTACCCACCATGACCCTGAAGGTGGCAATGGGCATAGAACAGCCTTGGTTCCTTAAGGAATCATCTAGGAGGCTGTCTTCTTTTCAGCTCAAAGTTGCAGATATGTGAGCTCAGGGCTACTATATCACATACTACTCTATCAGTTCCTGAAGGATGCCATGATAAAAAATAAATAAATAAAAAATAAAGAAACACCATAATTGTCATGGCATAAAACAAGAGATATTTATCCTGTCACCATTCCAAAGGGCATAAGTCAGAAACTAAAGTGTCAGTAAGGCCACAGTTCCTGTGGAAACTCTAAGGGAGACTCTTTCCTTGTCTCTCTGAAGTTCTTTGTGGCTCCCATCTCTTCTCCACCCTCCCACGGCCTCCTCTTCTGTCTGTGCCTTCTCCTCTTCTGGCTCTTACGAGAAAAATTGTCACTGGACTTTGAGTTTACCTGGGAGGTCCAGGATAATTTCACCTTGAGATCCTAATTACATTTCTATAAAACCCTTCTCCAAATCACGCACCACTCCCAATTCCAGGGATTTGGAAGAAAGGTGTCTTTATGGATCCCACCACTCAACCTGCCATAAACGGAAGAGAGGTTGTTCCAAAACTGCAGCTGAGCCGGAGGAAACTGGGTCAAGAGATCAGAGAAACCTCTGGGCTGGTCACTCCCGAGACCCCATGTTCTGTAGCATCTGAAGTTGGCACTAGCCCGGGGGTTTTATTATTTTTACCTTAAACTGGTTTGAATTTAATTTTTTGTTCTGAACATCCTAAAAAGTCCTCACAAAGACCAAGGCCCAAATGAGTATTTTCTACCAGGAGAACCCTTTGGTCTTGGGCTCTTCCAGTCATAAGGAATAGATTCTAACTAACTGGTCAGGATTCAGAAAGTTTCCCTTGGTGAGACCTGGAAAGTGCTTCCTTTTCCTCGCACCCTGCAGGCTCAATGTGTGTGTGTGTGTGTGTGTGTGTGTGTGTGTGTGTATACCCCAAGAATGAGCTCCTCACTCCTTCTGAGGAGACCACAACTGCTTTGGTGGAGCCAACCTGGGGCAGGATGCAAAGTCACTACTGGGTATTAAAAGAGGTGTTCTGATCTCCCGAAGGGAATAGGGAGATAGATGTCAAAGGCTTTAGAATGAAACAAAACCGAAATACAATCCAGCCCTGCTGTCTTCCAGCTGGGCTGTGGGTCAGAGGGCCAGTTACTAAACTTCTTTGGGCCTTAGATCCCCAACATATAAAATGCATCATAACTGCATCATCTATAGATTACATCATGTAACAACTCCTCCCAGCAGCCCGTATCCACATAGTTACTGTCAGAATAAGCCGAGGCACACAAGCACAGGAGGAGGAGGAGAAGATGGCCCACCAGGGCTCCTGGCCTTGGGAGCGCTGACCAGTGTGTCCAGCAGAAAACACTGCACAGGTGACACTGGAACTGCAAGTGACAAGTGGGGACTGACGCTCTGTGAGCTCCTCTAGGAGCCCGGCTGTGTGGGTCTCTTCTTTTTAATGTTCTGCAGTAGGAGTTGATCTCTGCATTGCACAGATCAAAACCTCAAAGCCGAGAGGCTTATATAAGTTCCCCTGTGCACACAGGTATTGAGTGAGACACTGAGCTGGAATTTGGACCCAAGTTGTTCTGACTTCAAAGACCACACTGTTTATATCACTGTACCTTTTCTCAGGATGCTTAGGGAGAGGACAGTGAGGGCAGAAAAAATAATCCTAACGCCAAGCAGAGAAACAAAACTAACACATAATGCTTAGCATGAGCCAGGAGCTTTGCTAAATACTTTTCTAAAATGGCTTTTGAATATTTATACAAGCAGCTAATGTTTATTAAACACATACTATATGCCAGGCTGTGACGGGTGAGCTTCATATTCAATATGTTATTTACATCTAATGATAGCCCTTTAGAAAAAGGCATTATTATTGCTATTGCCATTGTTATTATTAGTAGTGAAACAAAGACAGGGTGACCTGCGAGGGTTCAATGACTAGAACAAGCTAGGGAAGAGTAGGATTTGCCTCCAGCTGGATGGCTTCAGAGCAGGACACTGTGACAAGGGTCTTTAGACCCCACCGCAGCAGGTAGGCAACTGGCACTGGCTGGGCAATCTTAAGGTCTCACTACCCCTTCCTCAGCTGCTCTGCAAGGCTGCTCCATGATGTCTTACCCTGGAGCTCTGCACAGCCAACTGCCCTCAGCCCACCGGGTGCTGATGGTGGGGCCTGGGATGGCAGACCCTCTCCCCACCAGGTGGAACCAAAAGTCTCCAAGCACAAGTAGATAAGAGTGGAAGAAGCAGTCTGTGTGGTGGCACATGCCTGTAACACCCCCAGTACCCTGGGAGGTAGAGACAGGAGCATCGCAAGCTCCAGCCAGGCCTGGACAATTTGACAACTTAGTGAGACACTGAAACAAACACGAACAAACCGAAACACAAACAAAGGAAAGTAAAAGCGCCTCACCTGCTCACCCACGGCCAGGAACATTTTTGGTTTTTGTTTGCACTAGGACATACATAAGTTCAGCCAGTGAGTCCATTTCAAAGACAGGGGCCCTGTGGAGTTGGCTTTATTTTGTTTTGTTTTTTTTTCTAGAAGAAAGCCTGTTAACACCTATGAAGTCACCAAGGCTCGTGGTTCCAGACCTGAACCACATTTTCCTTTTTTGAATAATAGTTTAAATCATCCAAACAAGACATTAATCTGTAATTTCCTTGCAAAATCTCAGAGCAAGATAGCTGGGCTAAAATGTCCAAGGTAATAACTTTTGGAAGCTGCAGCTCCCTTATGACTCCAGCAGGGAATCATACCCGTTGCAGACGGCTGCCATGAGGAATAATGCGAGAAACCCTTGCAAAGAACACAGGGAAGTCCAATGAGTTGTTATTACTATTAATTTGTCATCGTGGATACCTGAGACATGATCATAGTTCTGATTTTAGGGTGATTCACACACAGGGTAAAATGTCCCAAAGGACGGGCTGATCTTCATTATGTTTCCTGCTGAGTCCCCTCTATCAGGGCCTCCTCATGTCACTTACCAGTTGTTATTTAGTGAAGGCAACTGGAACCATGAGCAGAGATGAGACCCACCTGGTGTGCCCAGCACCCAGGGGTCACAGGAGCTGCTGGCAGCTTGAGACCCTTTCTTCTCACTGTGCGACATCCTCAGCCCTTTTAAATTTTTATCCAGGACAAGGTCTTGCTAAGTCACTAAGTTGTCCTGGTTGGGCTTGAGCTTGCAATCCTCATGTCTCAGCCTCCCAGAGTGCTGAGAATATAGGCCTGCACAACTATACTTGGAAACTGTATTATTTTTTAATGTATAAATGGAGATCACAGTTTTCCGAAGCTGCAGAAACATTTTAGTCTGTATGATTCACTGAGGGACTGGTTGGTGACAGAGAAACTGTAGTATACACTGATACACACAAATATCAGGGGTGAACTAGGTCAGACTGTTGAGTCTGGTTCTTGAAACAGTGAAGAGTTGAGAGTGAGGACTTGGGACTGCTTGTAAATTGGCTTGAGAGGAATCCTTTTAGACTCAGGGAGAGAAATGGGTGACGTGACCTTGGAAAAGTCACCTCCATCCCTTCGTCTCAGGTGTGGGGATTCCTCATCTTTCCAGAGATGCAGTGCTGTTCACCTTTACGGTCCACACTGACATTCAGTTTGTACCTGAGACTGCTCAAGATCACCCAGGTGTGATCACTGTTGACCTCTGAGCAGTCTAGGAAAGAAATGTTTCTCTGTGTTGGTCCCCAATCACAGTAGTGTACTCTGTGCCATTCTTTCATTAAGAATTGCTATTTTAAGAATTCAAGAGACATGGCCTGGCGTGGTGGCACACACCTGTAATACCGGCACTTGGGAGGCTGAGGCAGGAGGATTGCTGTGAGTTTTAGGCCAGGCTGGGCTACATAGTGAGTTCAGGGCCACTCTAAACTACATGGTGAGTCCCTGTCTCATAAATAAATAAGTAAATAAATAAATATAAAAAAGAATTCAAAAGGTGAATCAGCTTTTGTGGCAATATAGATTTTCCTCCTTTCTTCCCTTTAGTCTCCACAAAATTGCTTTTTGGTGTTTTGGCTAAGATCAAGTATAAAGTCCCCATGGGACACACTTCAGTGTTTAGTACCATGAATGTTAGAGAACAGCGGTAGCTATCACTGGGTGATAGACCTTATCTGCAGAATCCCCCCCTCCCTCAGACAACTCAACCTTCTCAGGAATACGTAGGATTCCTGGGCTCCACTCGAAGCCACAGCGTGTAATGCTGATGCTTCTGGAAAGCCCTGCCTAAGACATCACCCCTCTTTATCTTTAAATTATTTTTACAGTTCCTTTTAGGGTGAACTGCAGCTCTGTGACAGGTCACTGAAAATCTCTCCTGGGCCTTCATAGAGGGAACTATGATTTATTTAAAGGACCAAGTTGGAAAATAGGGGGCAAGGTATTAAAGACAGCTTGTCATAGAGAGGTCAAGAAATGCAGAAGGTGTTCAAATGTGAAGGCAGAGGAAACGTGTGGGGAGGACAGATTAAGTCTATGTAATTCATGTGCTCCTAGGGGGTCACAAACAGGACAGCAAACCCAACAACAGCTTTGGGCAAACAGTGTTATTTTAGATAAAATTCGGATGTGTGAGTTAATGAGACTGTTTCTGGTGGGGTCTAGGTTTTCTCTCAGCCAACCCAGTGTCACTGTTATTTCCTGTGGTCTTGTATCAGCCCCAGTGCACGCATTTAAATTGCTGCCTGGCCTCATAAGGATTCAGGTTTGCAAACCCCTTCACGGATTCCTGACATTAGATGAGAAAATGGCCTTACGAAATGATTCCATTTATTCTCAATTTTCAATCACAGAGTATCAACCAGACGGAAAACAAGAGAAACGGCTACATTGAGAACTACTTTCGTGAAGCAAGGTAGGGCTTCCAGGCTGTCCCTCAAGGGAATGGGTCAGAATTCATAAGAAAGCTTTGCAGACGAGTGCCTAGCTGGGTACGTCTGGAGCGTACGGGGCCAGCGTCAGAGGGACTGTCCAACCGCCTCACTGACTTTTCTTGTCCCAGGGAGACAGCCTCGGAGGCACTGTGAGAATGGAAAACTGCCTCGTGGGAGAAGCAGTGACCGAGGCCCAGGGATGACGCTGTCCTCCTCAGGGTGCCCGCCAGGAACTCCCTCACCGGGCGTGAAGAGGCCACACAGAGCTGTTTGCTCTGGCACAGTGGGTCCTGCCGTCATCACAGGCTGAGCTGCCCAACACCGTCACGGGCTCCACATGGAAATACTGGCGTCCACACAAGGGCTGACTGGCAGGGTTTGTGCTGCCCAGAATGCAGCCCCTTTTGGTGAGAATAATGTGCAAGTTGACCTACCTGGATGGTGTCAGAAGCTGGCAAGTCTTGCTGGGAACAGCTGCAGAGGTCATCCCAGGTAACGCCCTCAGGTTACAATCCGGGTCTTCACCCACATGCTGTTTGAGTCCTGTGTGTGTTATAATTCATGGCAGTTGATCGCTCTAAGTCAGGATACGTCATCCAAGACCAACAGAAGGAAGGACAAGTGGACCTCAGTGCCCCCAGCAAGGGCCAAAATCTGTGCTGGATGGCATGCTATGCCCAGTATTCCATGATCTCAGACTGACTTCTCATTGCTGTCTGTTTACAGCTTAGGTTCCAGCCACCCATGATGGGGGAGATCCCCTAGGGGGATACTCTGCTTGCCTCCTTTTATGCTAATCCCATAGGATCAAATACAGGCCTCACCTCCTCCAGGAAGGCTCGCTGGTTTCCCCCACGCTGAGCTGCACATTGCTCCCTTCTGCTGCTTACTAGTATCCTATGTACTTTCCACCACTTAGACTTATCACATTGCTATACTTACCTATTTATGCCTATCTTCTTTCCAAATTATGGCTTGATTTGGGGCAGGGGCTGTCTTGGTCACTTTTGCACCTTAAGACCTTGCCCAGAGTATAGAGTTTTCCCTCAGTGAATGACTGTGGAGGGAACAAGTAAAAAGAAGATTTGAGAACCAACACATAGCCATCATCTGCTATATGCAAGATACTGTGTCAGGTCTACTATGTCATTTAATCCTTATAAATGTATGCAAAGTGGGCATAATTATCCAAACCTGTCAAAGGAGGGAAATGAGGCTCATAGAGGAGCAATATCTTTCTTTAGGTCCCATAATTAATAAGTGACAGCAACGTCATTTGAATCAAAGCCTCCATGGTACTCGAGCCTGTGCTGTCTTCACTGTGTGGATATCTGCTTCCCCAACGCCCTGATCTGCAGGGCCCAGGCTGAGTGCACCCCAGCTGGGCTGGAGAGGCCGGGGTGTGAGCTGACCTGTTATGCAGAAGACCCTTTCTGGAAAGGGCCTTTTGATCCCCTGAGTTTGATCACGACTGTTGTAAGAAGTAGAACCATCGATTGCCCAGAGAAAAGGCAGAACACCACTCCCCCCCACCAGCGCTTCACCCCCGTATGCCCTCGGGGTTATTGCCTCACAATTTTTTATAACTTCACTTCCTACAGAGAGCATTTAGCTTTTATAAAACCCACCCAATTCGTTATCTGTTCACATTTCTCCAGATGTTTCACCTCCCACTCCTGTCTTTCTTAATGACTCTGGGGGGTTGATTACCAGCAGGGTTAAAGCTGTCAAATTATTCTTGGCTCTATTCCATTTTTTTTCCTGCTTTTAAATCCATCTCCAAAGTTCAATGTGAAATCTTCACCAATGGATCGATAATCTTTTCTTTTTTCTAATTTTAATCGAATCATAATGCAAGAACTACTGCATTTGGAGACTTTCATTTTCCCTGCATTCTGCTCCTCCTGAAGGTTTCGTTGGCTCTGCTGTGAGTGTCTGTTCCTCTTTCTTTGTGTGCACCCCAAACCCTAGCAGCGGGACAGCAAGGAGAGCCTGAGGAGACAGCTTGAGGCCTCTCCTGCAGGCAAGGGCATCATGGGTAGAGAAGGAGAAGGGGTATCCTTGACATACAAAAGAGATCAGTAAGTGTGTCCCTGCTGATGTCTGGGGAAAGCGAAGGCAGATAGCTTTATTAATGACATAGATAACAAGGCCAGTGGATTCTCCTAACTCTAAATGCCACAGTCTAGCCGTAGAGATACGCAGACACACGGTAAGTGGAACAAGAATTGGGGCTCACAGAATCATTACAAGATCTCCACCAAATGACTGAGGGAGGCTGCTTACCAGAAACTTTTCCTACATCTAGAACAACACTAGATAGTTTTGGGGCAAATCTTGGCTTTAATTTCAAGACTTACTCTTCCTAGCACAAAATTGGCATTGGGAGGCAGAAGATCCTACTTTTGCTCCACTTGGATTTGTATGGTCTCTGTAGTTGTGGGTATTTATTTTGTAGAAGTCATGGTTTCTTGAGTCAAAGGGGCCACAAAAGGACGCTGAAGTATACCTCAATGCTGAGGCCCCAAGAAAGGGGTCCAGTTTTTCCTTCTTAAATTTGCAATCTCTTCCTTTCAGGGGCTAAGAGTCTTGGAATTACCCCATCATACCCCACGGCATAGTATTATTTAAAGTTTTTTAAATAGCAGTAATTAAATATTTATATTGCACTTCACATTTTTCAAAGTATATTTTCATTTACTATTTCTTTTGTGCAATTGGAAAATGTCTGCAGTTGCACAAGTGAGAGCTAAGGTTGCAACATAGGGTGAAGCCATCTGTTATATTTCCTTGTGAATATCATTAGCATTTTCATGGACACAGAGTTAGTGACCATGACAGGGACCATGCATTCACAGAACAAGAAGTTGTTTTCAGAAGTGTAGTGCTATTTCGAGGGTGAGGGTGCTTAGATATTCCAACTTCATCTTAATTGATTCTTTCCATCCAAGCATTCTACTCTAAGGTTTAAGCTACTCAGAGGATATCAGTTGTTATATTTTGGAACTATGGTAAGTAATTATTAATGCTTGTTATCCACAGTGACCACATGTACATGTACATACAGAGTGCAGTAATAAACTTTTTGGGCCAGGAGTGGTGGTACATGCCTGTAATCCCAGCACTGGAAAGGCTGAGGCAGGAGGATCTCTGTGAGTTTGAAGTCAGCCTGGGCTACATAATGAATTCAAGGTCAGCTTGAACTACATAGTGAGACCTTGTCTCAAAAAAAAAAAATATATATATATATATGCATGTTTTTTGTGATGAGTGTTAAAAGATTGAAAAATTTCCTTTTGATAAAGAAGGTAAAGGCCTACATTAGATAAGATTTAAAAATGAAAATTTGTTTCCTAGCAAAGGACTGTAATGAAAGCTTTCTTCGGACTAATTCGCTGTATATAAGACAGTTGCAGGCTCATGTTTTAAAATATACGACAGTGCTTTGGCAGACAAGCCATGTTTGTCAAAAAGGTATTTTTTGTGTCAACAATGCCTCATAGGATGATGGGTTTTTATACATTAATTTTTTAATCCAAATATTCAAATCCAAATATTGAATATACTTAATTGGGTTTGACTGTATCTGTTTATTTGGCCAGAATGTTATCAGAGTAGATGAAAACAGATAAAATTGTTAATTTAGGCCCACACTTGTCATTCTTGATCACTTGTTTTAGTGTGTATACAGTAAGCTGTAGCACACAGACATTCTTGTTCGGTTAAATTACATATTTCCCTAATACCTCTACTCCAATGTTAATCTCATTTTTTTCAATAGAAATATTAAGAATCATGTATGTATTAGTTTTCTAGGGCTGCCATAACAAACGACCACAGAGTTTGTGACTTACACAACAGGAATTTTATTTTCACAAAGTCCTAGAGGCTTGAAGTCTGAAATCCTGATGTCAGCAAGGTTGCTTTCTTGCAAAGCCTCTTTCCCTGTGTATATATCTATATCAAAAATTCTTCATATGTGGACAGCAGTTCTACTGGATTAGGGCCACTCTAAAGAGACCATTTTGCCTTCATTATATCTGTGTAGATCCTGTCTTCAAGTAGAGTCACTTTCCAAGGCTTAGGACTTCAATACATGAATTATTTGAGGACACAATTCAGCCCATAATGACGTCCTCTAGGTGCCCCTTTATACAGAGAAGTGTTTTTATTCAAATTTGTCTTCACATTCTTCAAATATTCTGATTATTACTTTGATCCAAGGACACTAACCAAATAGGGGATTTAAAAAATACAATAATCACATTGATTATAGACTAAAACAATGGACCTTGTCCCCTTAGCCCCAAC
This sequence comes from Cuniculus paca, assembly GCA_004365215.1. Classification (NCBI taxonomy): domain Eukaryota; kingdom Metazoa; phylum Chordata; class Mammalia; order Rodentia; family Cuniculidae; genus Cuniculus; species Cuniculus paca. The sequence goes on from RJWT010045050.1 coordinate 9,892, forward strand.
TCCTCCAAAAGCATTCTCTCCCTGAGAAAGAGGTTAGGTCCACTTAATTATGCCTATGAGAAAGAGAGACAAGCTTATGAAATAGTCAAGGTGAAGCTGACCTTTTCTGTCTCAAGGTGGCCCTCTGGCTACCAGATACTCTGATGGAAATGATACCTTAAAATGATATTTTTTTCATCAAATGCAAAACTTCCAATAATCTCACAGTCCTTTAGGGAACACAGCACAGTATAGAGATAGAGGTAACTTCTAAGCAAGAGTGAAGATAGTTAACCAAAGGCATCTAACTGAATACAATTGGGAAACGTGGAGAAGTTCTAAATTGATCTCTGAAATTTCTCCATTAGGATACTAATATGTTTAAAACAAATTATCTAGCTCCTTTTCCACTACATCATGTTTCTGTAAGCAGGGATTATTGTCTTTGTTTTTTTATGTTCCTCATTTAATGGTGGATTAATTGTGTTGATTTGAGAAATTTAATTAAGAGAACCTTAACTAAATTGGCTCAGCAATTCTACATCTTAGGGTGTACAAGACTCACCCTGGGGATGGCTGATGGCCTGGATGGTTTAAAGAGGAAAAAAAAGCAAAGATAGATCTGCTTCTATTCTTTGGAGGAGCTCTAGTCTTTTTCTTCAATTTGGATGTCATCTTCTGGGTTCTAGCACAGACCTGTTAGCCTGACACAGATTTGCATGGGACACTGCAGTGAACTCCAGACTTTGAACTGAGTCTTTTGGTCTGTGTGCAGACACCTGCGGCACTCTTCCTCATCCAACTCTGTGGGTGACCATCGTAAGTTGATCTTGTAATTTCTTATACATTTGTATATCATCTGTTATATCTATTTCTCTAGTAAAATACAAACTGATATAGGACTTAATGTTTGCTATGCTGTATTTTGAATGTGCTTTGGTCCCATACCTTTGTATCTGCCTGTTTGTAATTTTTGGAATGGAAATGTCTATCTTGTGTGATTGAATGCTGGAAGTTTTTTAACTATCTTTTTATTTGTACAGGGGCTCATAGCTAAGAGTTTGCCTTAAATCTCAGAGGAAACTTGAGACTTGGACTTGTCAGCAGTGCTAAAACTGCTAGAACTTTGGCAACTCTTGTAGATGGACTGAGTGCCTTTTGCATAAAGGGACATGCATGAGTCTTTGAGAGACCAGGGGCAGAATGTTATGGTTTGTGTCTGGATGTCCTGTCAATGCCCCATATGGTCATGGCTCTTTTTCAGGGGTGGCTGAATCTAGAGTGTGTGATGCTAGGATTAAGGGTGTGTGATTAGCAAATTGGTGTACTGGTTGGTTTGGCATAGTTCTGGCTAGAATTAAGGGCATGAGTGCTACTCCCAGCCTAAGACAGTTAGACTGCATACAATACAAGAGACGGAAAGAGTCTTGTCCCACACTTTCTTGGTTTGCTATTTTCCAATGCTATATACTGTTGCTCCTCTGCCATGTACCACCCTGCTTTAGAGCCAGCCAATCATGGACTGAAACCTCTCTGAACTGCAAGTTAAATAAATCTTTCCACCTTAAACTTTGAGTGTCCAGAATTATGTCTCAGCAACAAGAAAAGTAATTAAGACACCTCATTTCAGTGTGCAGGCTTCAATAAATATTGGCTTACCCTTTCTAGTTTTTTTTTTTAATGCACACCAAACAAACCCATTTCTTTGCTAATACATTCACTTTACATAGACTTAGGGACTGAATATATAAGCATTATGTTCATTTTCCAGTTTTATATTGTTCACTTATTATTTTTCAGTGCTTGACAATATTA
>RJWT010045051.1:0-11684 GCA_004365215.1 Cuniculus paca
ATCATAAAAGTTACCATCTTAACCACTTTTAAGTGCAGAGTTCAGTAGCGCTAAGTACCTTCAAGCTGCTGGACAACCAGTCTCTAGATTCGCAAAATGGAAACTCTCTACCATTCAGCGACGCCACATCCCTCCCTCCACACTCACCCCCGCTAACTACCTTCAACTTTCTGTCTCTATGACTGTGTGTGGCAACATGGCCATCAGTAGCTTCCATCCTAAAACATTTTAATGAAGCAAGTCTCAGGACAGACACCCGCTGACCTTATCTAGGGCACATGTCCTGCCTCACAATCTCCACGGTCAGAGAATATCACACCCTGACTGGATGGCCTTCAATCACAGGTCATCCCTGTGTCCTGGGGTGGAGTTAGTCCCATCCAAACACACCAACAGACTCAGGGAGGAAAGGGAACAGAGGAGGACAATGCAAAATAACAAATATCCACTCCAACCATCTTCACAGAGAGTGCACTCCCCTCCTTCCAGATAGAGCCCCATCCTCCCTTGGGCCTCTGACTGCTGAAGACCCAAACACAACCACCCTTGCTGCAGCAGAACCACACTGGGACCATAAAACTGTCCAACTCCTCTGCCCCAAACAACCATTTACCTTAGCCACCACCCTCCAATTCCCCACTACCCACAGGGAGCCTTGCCAGACCTTCCAGCTGGCTATGACCTGCCTCCCTCTGTGCCAGGAAAGTTTAGAGTTTATCATCTGTCCCATTTGGTGTTGACCAGGTGACACTCTTTCCCAGCCTACATTTTTTATGTTCTATATATGAACCTAGTCTCCCCAGGTAGTCTATAATTTTAAAAGGAGGAGGAGTGGAAAGGGAGGGAAGGGGAGGGGAGGGGAGGGGAGGGGAAGGGACAGAATCACTAAGGCCACTACAAATTAGGCATGCGCCTAATCAAACACACATCTAATTCTCACACTACCCAGGCCCAGCCCCACCCTAGCACTTTATTTTCTTTCAGTCCCTTCCAGCAGAGTGAGCTGCAGTCTGCTCATAGGAGTTGTTTGTTAAATTATCAGAATTTTGCAAGCAGGTTGCTAAATCATCGGTGCCTTCAAATCTCCATATTGGAAAGATTTATACCACAGGAATTGACAAAACGAGGGATTTTTTTTTCCCCAGAGAGCTGGTTGTTACATCTACCATCACACTACTTGTCCCTTGTGTCCATATGATACTTTAGATTCTGGGAAGCCTCATGTGTCACTCCTGTCAGAGCCTGTATGTTACAAAACAAGCAAGCTGAGTCTACCGATAGCCAGAAAGGAGCCAAAGCTCAGAACAGGCATCCACATGCACATATGCAAGACATGTCCTTGAGGAATCTGTGGATGCTGTGATTTAAATATGAACCCCAAATTTCAGGCACTGGAAACGTAATCCCCCAAAGTCATACATTAATGGTATTTATGAGGGGGACCTTTGGGAGCAGATTTGACGGATGCACTGTGGCGGGGATGGCTTTGCTATGAAAGTGGGCACTCATTGGCACACGGCTCTGTCTCCCCATGTGATGCCCTCCATGGTAAGGTAAGGCAGCTGGAAGATGGCCCATGCTGGAGGTTTAGCAAGCACAGGTGCTGTGCCCTTAATTGTCCAGCCTCCAAAATCATCAGCTCCATGAACATCTATCCTTTCTAAACTACCCAGTTTGAGGTATGCTGTTCCAGCAAGAGAAAACAAACCAAGGCAGTAGGAGAGGCCAGGGACAAATCCAGGACAAAAGCAGGCCTTCACATTCTTGAACTAGGGAGGCTTTGATGCTCAATAACCATGCATCCCTCACTGCAGGCTGTGATTCTAAAGCTGCCTTCTGCAGCCTCTCATTCCTGTTTTGGTTTTAGTTTAGGTTTTGGTTTTGCTGTTGCTGTTATTTTGGATTTTTTGTTAGTTTTACTTTTGTGCGACTTGGTATTGACCCCAAGCACTACCCAATGAAATGTGTCCTCAGCCCTCTTTTTATTTTTTATTTGAAAATAGGATTTTGAGCCATGTGCGGGCTGACCGTGGGAGAGCCAGATGCCAGTCCTCTCCTGTGAGTCTGTGCCATTCGTTGCCTGCGGGGCAGGTGAGCAAAGAGTCAACAAGAATCTAAGACCTCCTGTGAGTCAGCACCATGCACAGGATGCCTGGGGGAGAGCCAGATGCCGGTCCCTTCTGGTGCATGGACAGAGAGACAAGAAGAGCCAACAATCTCCCCCCAGCCCCGATGAGCGACCAGCTGATCTGGAGAAACACAGGGTGTGATGATAGCTAATAAGGTAAAATATAACTTCATGCTTGTAGTGTTTAGTGTTTCACTGACTTTGCAGGTGTAAAGCCAGTAATCTGATCATCTATTCAGAGGATGACAATACACAATGTAGCGTACATATTTTGAGGATCTCCTTCTGAGGGTGGTAGCCATTGTTAATTCCCTATCTTGATTTGAAATCCTGTATCATTCTTATTGTTTTGTTTGGTTGGGTTTTATTCTGTTTTATCTGGTTTGATTTTGTTGTATCTGATGGCATGGGCAGCTATTTGAGGATAACAAGATATGTTATGGTAGCCATTTTGGATTTACTATTATCTTGTTTTGAAGTCCTTTACTGCATTCATTGTTCTGTTTTTATAAGTTCTATTCTGTTCTGTTTTGTTTGATTTTACTATGTCTGAAGGTATGGGCAGCTATTTCAAAGACAACAGAGGCATTATGGTAACCATTGTTGATCTCCTATTACCTTGTTTTGAAATCCTGTGTTAGTTACACTTGTTTTGATTGACTTTATTCTGTTTTATTTTGCTTGGTTTTATTTTCTCTAAAGTAAAATTTAAAAAAATAAAATAGAATTTTGAGCTGGACATAGTGGCACACACCTATAATCCCAGCACTCAGGAGACTGAGGTAGGAGGATTTCTGAGAGTTTGAGGAGAGCCTAGGCTATATACTGAATTCAAAGCTAGTCCAAACTACATAGCAAGACCCTGTCTCAAAAAAAGGAGGGGGAGAGATCTTTAAAAATCACTAAATTGTCTAGACTGGTCTTGAACTTGCTGTCTTCCTGTCTCAGCTTCCCAGAGTGCTGGGATTACAAGTACATACACCACATCTGACTCATTCTTGTTATTTCATGTCTCCTTTGATCGTTTCACAGCCAGTCTTTGTTCCCAAACTCCATACTTGGAATATGACAATTTGGTGACTACAAGTCAGCCTAGATCAGTGATGGCAAACCTTTTAGAGCTTTCAGTGATACAAACAGCCTGCTGTGGCACAGGTTCACCACCACTGGCCTAAGTCATCTTTATTCTCCCTCCATTTGGATTAATCCATTTGTAATCCAAATGGATTATAGATTTGTGTCTGGTAAGAACCTGTCCCTTTCCCAAATCTTTTCCCAGTCACCTGAGTCTTTAGCATGTTCTCATTTGCTCATTTTTCACCTTTACAGTTTTCCATGTTGTCTTGGTTACCTTTCTCTCATTGCTGGGACAAAATACCTGACACCCAAAATTAAGACAGGAAAGGTTTATTTAGCTTACAGTTTTTGGAGATTTCAGTCCATATTCAGCTGGCTCCAAGGCCAAGGGTGACATGGCTGAGGGGAAACTGTTCATGGCAGCCACAAGTGACAAGAGCGAAAGGGTAAAAAGGCAAAAAGAGGCTAAGCACACCGCCTTCCCTCCCCTATGTTGTATGCCGGCTACCCACCCCTGGGCGGGTATAGTACTCACACTGCCAATCCTAGCACTACACAATAACCAATCACGAATGCTAGATTCAGCCACCTCCATGACTGCATGAGGCTTTGTGGGGACACCCAGACACAAACCACAACACATGCAGAGTCCTGTCAGAACATGGGAACACTGTAAGGCAGACATCCCAAACTACTTCATGGGTGGGGACACTGACACCCAGAGATTTGCTCGGGTTCACTTAATGAGTAAATGGCAGGGCTGGGACTGGAATTCAGGCCTCCAGATGCCTTCAATTCATTTATTAATCTATTCATTGATTTATTCAGTAATATTTAATGATGCTATTTTAATGGCTGTTACTCCTTAGTTAGACTAATAAGATGTTTGGCTTTATTATTACAGTCTAACTCTTTCCCACTGAGAGTACACATGTATCAAAACATGAACTGGTACCCCATAAACATATATAGTTCTATTAGTATGTGCCAATTAAAAACAAAAAATACATCTGTCTCGGTATCCTGTGTAGGAATTCCTCACCCCAGTAGCATTTCCTGTCTCATCCCTGAATGTTCCTCACTTGAGAAAATCTACAGTAGAACTTGCAGCCTAACAAAACAAAAGCAAGCAGGCAATAATGCCAGAGCTGTACTAGTCTTCACCCAAATTCCAATCCCATTTCACTCTCCAAAGTTTCACTTTTAGAGTAGCTGGGCTACAAGCAACCGAAAGTAACTCTGGCATCGTCAGTAAGCATGGACTTGGTTGGGAGGACATGCAGTAACATAAAGAATCAAAGCACACTGAAGACTCAAGCCCTAGACAGAGCTTGAGTCAGGCCAGGCCCAGGGTACAATGACCAGGTGCCCTCACCACCACAACTGGACTCAAACTGTTTTATAGCATGATGTCACAAAATTCAGTGCTCAAGGCCCAGAGCCACCAGATCATGTGCCTTCCCTTGGGGGACAGGAGCTCTCAAATCTAGAGCAAAACTAGGAGACTGTCAACCAGAGAGTTGAATCCAGTGCAGCACATAACCACCACTGTTGCCATGCTAAGTACCTCAGTCTACAGACAACAGACCACAGCCAGCATTCTTCCTGAGCAGTATCTTCTGTAAGATATCTTCTGTACCCTCTATGAGACAAGCTGGAGAGTTGTTGCTTTCCCAAACTTATGAAATAAGAATGTTTCAGAGTAGTAACTTGGCCAAATCAATCATTTTCCTTTTCTCTTCCTCTAGACTTCAATAAGTACCCAGCAGGCCACAGAAATATACAAGTGTGTACTAAACCCTTCTCTCTCATCTGGACCACTGCAATGTACTCCATAATTGTCTCTTCACTGTCACCTGTTTTCTCCCAATAATATTTTTTCTACATAGCAGCTAAAGTTATCCTTTTAAAATGTAAGTCAGATTTCATCAGCCTTCACCTCAAAGTCTTATAATGGATACAATGCCTTCTGTGAGCTGACCCTTAGCTCTCTCTCCCACCTCATCTCCCACTATCCTACCATGTCTTTCACACTTACTGTATTCTAGCCAGATAGACTCCTTTATGTATCTCTGCAGACAAACATTATCATTTAGAGAATGACTCCTGCCTCGGGACCTTTGCACATGCTGTTCCCACTGCTTGCAATACACTTCTACCAGACATCCAAATGCCTCTGTTCCTATCCAACAGAGGCTTTTCTGGCTACAGAAGCAAACTGGTCTGTCCTAAGAGTCTCTGTGTTGCTTACCTTATAAAGTAATTAATTTCCAAACCCAATACTTTTAGGAGTAAAAAAGATACTATTAATAATTACTCTAAGACAACACAGGGTCACCTGAACTAATTTATTTTTCTTCATGGCACTTTTCAATATCTATAATTAGGTTATGTGTCTACTTATCTGTTTATAGTCTGCCTTCTCCACTAAAATGTAAGCTCCTGGGCATCAGTCCTTTGTTCCATTAATTGCTGTATCTCAGAACCTAGACTAGTACCTGGTACATAAAAGGCATTCAATACACACTCAACAAATGAATTAATGAACAAATGAACCCCTGTTATCTACTTAGCAACATGTTAAGTATTGTGGCAAGACTATTTAGAGACATTTAGAAAACAATGCAATTCCAAACTGGATGGTACTGACTACAGGCCTTATTTATGAACAGTCTGGGTTGGTATTATTGATGCATAATTGGTAATTTATATAAGGGAGAAAAAAAATGGCCATTTCAAAACATTCCAGGAAGTTGAGATTGGAGCTGGGTAGGTTTTTTTTTTTGTTTCTTTTTTTTTTTTTAAGAGAATAGAACAAAACAAAACAAAACAAAACAGAACAAAACAAAACAAAAGCAAAAGCAAACAGAATAGAGTCAAACATAATATAGCATTTCAAAGCAGAACACTGCAAGCTATACAGGTTTTCAAAACATAACAACAGGAGATTAACAATGGTCACCCTAGTGTCTCTTGCTTTCTTCAAAATGGTTGTTTATACATTTACAGACAATAAACTCAAACAAAACAAAGTAATATAAAACCAGATAAAACAAAAGAGCATTACAGGCCTTCAAGTCAGCCAACAAGAAACCAGCAATGGCTACAGTAGTGTCCTATTTTTCAAAAGAGCTGTTTCTATCTTCTCACATATTGCAATCAAATAGTAGGAAAGGGACTTAAACCAATCAAATCAAAGAATAAAAGCACCATTGGACTTCAGAACCTTTCCCCATATTTATCGGGAATTTTGTATCTTATTGAGTCTTTCAGTTTCTTACACTAGGGAGACAATGCGGTGTTTACACATGTGTGTTTGGTTTATTTCACTTATGAGTATGGTCTCAAGTCGCATCCATTTACCTATTAAAGCCTCAATGTGGCCATTCTTTATAGCTGAATAGTACTCCATTGTATAAAAGTACCACATCTTCTTTATCCATTCCTCAACTGATGGGCATTTGGGTTGTTTCCAAGATTTGGCTATTACAAATTATGCTGCTATAAACATGGGTGCACATACATCACCGTGGTAAGATGATTTCACTTCTTCTGGGAACATGCCCAGAAGCGGAATGAGTTGGGTAGGTTTTAAGTAAGAAAGAAGCAGAACAAAGTCCTCTCAGGCTGATAAATATATGAAATGGCAAAGAAATCTGTCCCAAAGGTTTTCTTTGATTTCTCCATACTCTCTTCCTAGCAGTGGTGTTGCAGAATTTAAGCGACCAGAAAGACTACTGGAAAATAGGAAGATTAGGTGTACCTGACTCAGCTGGACTTCTGTCCAAAGGACTGAGCATTGAACAAAAGAAAGGCTCCAGGTTTTATACATGTGGCTGGGGATCAGCCTGTTTAGTGGCACGAAAGCAGGTGGGATTACAGACAAAGGCAGTTATTCATGTAGTGTCAGTTTTGTAACAATTTGAATCATGTAGGGACAGGATGTCACAAACCTGGATGTTGTGGATGCCATGGGGTGTTACAGGCATTCTTATCAGGAACAGAGCAGAGGTCAGCCTTGAAGGAAAACAGAACCTGGTGGTAACAGGATGCCACATGACTCTGTTTATAGGAATATAGATGCTGATCTTATCTGTAATCTCTCAGATACTTTCAGGGAGGGCAGGTCAGGGGAGAATGAAGCTTGGTTTTCTTATGAGTTCTGCTTTACTGGGACATGTTAGGTTTGTAGTGCCTGCAGGAGATGTCCAGCTTGCATTTGGAAATTGGAGTTTGGAGCTTGGCCTCAAGACCTAGAACTGGAAGTCATCCATAAAGGTAATAACTACCATGGATGTCATCCAAGAAATCGCAGCTCTCCCTAAAGCTTAGCCTAATACTCTCTGCCTTTGTGTCCTCAGAAGATAGGATGCTCAGATCCACACATTCCACCTCAAATCCAGCTGAGTGACCATCGTGCAAAGGCAAGCAGATTCCAGCTGCCCTCATGTGGGTCTGGTCTTACTTGACCAGAGGCCAATTTGGACCAGGAGGCTGGGAAGCAGATGACCTTGCATCTCAGTTTGCTGGGATAGTTCTATCTTGTATCAGTCACTCAAGCAACATTATTAATGGCACCTCTTTCATTCTTAACATCATCCCACTGTAGATGATAAATTACATAGTCAATCTACTAATTCCTCAAATGACAAATTGCCCAAATAACCAATTTCCTGAATGACCCATTCCCCAAATGACCAATTTGCCTAATGTCATTTTGTCCTCTAACTTTCTAGTTTAGTTGATTGGTTTTCATTTTGCTTTCATAACACCTATTTCAGAAATGTCTTAACAGTCTCTCTCCCATTGCTAGAAACTTTTGCCTTTTGGTCTTTCTGTGTCTCAGTTCCCCCTCTCTGCCTTCTATTCTATCTCTCATCCTCTAGCAGCAACAGCAGGGATCTGGGCAAAGAAAAATTGAACATGTTCTTCTTATGAATATATTCTCCTCATGAATATATTGTTTTATGAATATATTCAATGAAAATATTCTTTTTAAGAATATATTCTTTATAAATAGTGCCTTCTTGCATATATTCTTAAATGTGAAGAGTTCACATGAATGTATTATCCTTATGAATAATAATAACTTAATGAAAAATATATCTCTAACAATCCTCCCTATTCAAGTACACCCCCTTATAAATGTGTTTTTATCATGGTCCTCAGAACCCTCTCTCTGCCTCTCAATTTCCCTTGCTTTCTGACCCTCAGGCTCTTGAGGCTAAGAAAAAGAACTTGAGAAGTCCTCGAAGTAGTATTATAAAGTCAAAATGAAATCCAAAACTAAATAGTAGAATGACACAAATAAGCTTGGTGAGTTAGTCGTTCAGTGGATTGGGCCATGCAATGAATTAGCTTTCAGCGAAATGGTTTGTAATCAATTGACTTTTAGAGACCTGACCTATAGCCCTCCTCACCAACTCCTCTGAAACAAGCCTACCATTGCCCTATCCATGACCCCACTAAAATTCTCTGCCAGAGGGTTTATTTCTTCTACCGTTTTATCCAAACCAAAAATACTTGAATTTGCTTATTATTTTCCATTATCCCCAGTTGGAGTATCCACATGAGCCCTGGTGCCTCTTTGGCCCTCTTCACCCGTGATTCCACAACCCTATAAAATTGAGCACATAGTAGATACTCAAGAACTATTTGTTTAGTAAGTCAACAATGAGTGAATATATAAGGGATCCCAAGAGACTTTCTAGATTTATGACAGAAAAAAGAGTAAACTGAATACTAATCCCTACCTCAATCTAACATCATCCTAACCACCTTCCCTTCCACTGAAAAATAAACAGAAGGTATTAAGCACATTTTTAATTGGGCATGAAAGGAAGGAGGGAAGGATTCACAAGATGGGCAACCATTAAACCAATTTTTAATCAGACTGAACCTGTTCGATCATCTCCAGTCAGAATGCACTGAAGATAAACTTAGCCCAGATGTTACAACATTGCCCATTTAGCACAGCACTAAGAGCAGATGGCAATGAGTCAGGATTTAACAAAGATCTTAGTAGCCCTTCTACCAGCCCTGGGGTTAACATTTGCATAGGAAGCAGATTCGGCTGGGCTGCCGCTGGCCATTGCCTCTTACCCACTTGGATATGACCTCATTTTCCTGTCTCCATTTTTCCACTTCTGCCATATGCAGTCACAACCTTCTGGGAAATACTGTGCCACAGAAAATAAAATAAAAGCAAGTCCTGATCACTTGAAGCACTATTCTAATTAGAATTTTACTGATATGCCTCCTCACTAGAAATTCATTTATAATCAGTCTAACACATTTGAGTGAGTGTGACGTGGCTTCTCTTTCACCCACTTAATATCGCAAGTCAAAAGTTTATAGCATTGCATCAGGGCAATTATAGGAAGGGAGGGCACTTTTTAAAATGCAACATAATTTTATGATGGATTTTCACTGTTGATAAATTAGGTTTATGGGCCTCACCTTCTCTAGACACACTTAGAATTATGAGAAGAGGAGGAAAGAGGTATTTCAGAATAAAAGCATGATCTCTTTCCCATTTGGAAATGAATCACCCAACCCTAACAAGTACAAAGGCATTTATTTACACGCAGATGATTTACCTGGGGAGCTGGGAGTGCAGAGGGGAGACCAATGTCTTCGTTTATCTGCCATTTTAACCCACTGAGGTACAGCCGACAAGCATCTCCTCAGGGAAGGACAGGAGACAGAGGGACTGGTGAGTGATACCATTCTTTGTTCTCTCAGAGGGCAGGACTTCAAGGCGCTCAGCAGGAAGCTTGGGAAGACTCACTTTCTTCCTCCTCTCTCCAGTGTCTCAGAATTCCCCAAAATCGCAATAACCCAGTCCCACCATTTGGCAGCTTTCAAATACCCAACCGCTAAATCAAGCCCTTAAACTTTAGACTCTCTCCTCCTTTGATTCTAGAAATACAAAATAGTTAATTTTTACGGGGGGGGGGGTGGATATTATAATGAAGTCCCCTATTTTCTCCCTTCACACACCCAATGCTGTACTGAGAATTGAACCCACACACCCTTTGCACTGAGGTGCATCCCCAGATCTCCTTTTTAAAATTTTTAAGACAGGATCTCACTAAGCCACTGAGTTACCCACACTTAGCTCAAACCTTCCTCAGCCTCCTAGGGTACTGGGATTACAGGCGTGTGCCACCACACCTGGCTCAATGTCCCTTATTTCCTAGCACTGTTCTCAGAGAACTGCTGATGCTGTACTCAAAATTATAAGATGCTGCTTTTGAAAGTGTGATTCAAAATCCAGTAGAGGAGAGTAGATTTTATATTTTAATGAAAGAAGGAAATAGAAAATATGGCATGCATTACATATAACAAATTTCAGTTTCAATGACGTGTGGACATGAGAATCAAATGTAAAGACATTATTAGCACACACTCACCCATGCTTCATGTGTCAAGTGCACTAACACACACTGAATCATTTAAGCTTCAAGATCATCTCAGGACACAGGACTGTTTTTACACCAATATTGTGATTGAGTGAGCTGAGGCACAGTGATTTATTTTTTAAAAGAATACAACCAAACAACAAAACAGAGTAAAGCCAATCAAAACGAAGCAATGAACATGGTACATGACTTTTAAACAGGGTAAAAAGCAATCGATAAGGTTACCATCATGCCTCTTGTTATCTGCAATATACCTGCCCATACCATCAGGGATAAGTAAAATCAAACAAAATACAACAAACTAAAACAGTAGAAACAAAACAAACAGAGCAGAACAATGTAAGCAATACAGAATTTCAAGATACTAGCAAAACAGCATTGGCTACCATAATATTTGTTATCTTCAGAATAGTTGCCTACACCTTCAGACATATTACAATCAAACCACACAGAATAGAGCAAAATCAATCAAAACAAACAATGAAAGCCATACAGGGTTTCTAAACAAGATAATTGGACATCCTCAATGGCTGCAATTATATATTTTGTTATCTTTAAAATAGCTGTCCATGCCATCAAGTATAATAAAATCAAACAAATCAGAATAAAATGAAACTAATCAGAACAATGAATACAATCTGAATTTCAAATCATGCTAATAGATTAAGAGTGGTCATTTCTTTCTCTTTTTAGATAATTCCTCCCCTTTGACTTTCCCAATATGTATTGTGCATTTTGGATCCCACTAACACCTTTAGTTTGTTATGCTATGGAGACAACACAAAATTCACCCTTGTGACTCTGATCCATTACATCCATGAGCACTATTACCAGTTGCCTCTATCTACCTACAAGAGCCTTGAGGTTATCTTCCTTTAGAGCTGACTAGGTTTCCACCATATAAAATATCATGTCTTTCTTATCCATTCTGCAATTAATGGGCAGGCTACCCCTATTTTTTTTTTCTGGCTCCCTGTCACATAGGGCATTGTTCTCTCTCCTTTGACTTTCAGACTATGAATTTTCTTTCTAGCTAAATGTGTTTCTTGCATAGA
>RJWT010045052.1:0-11682 GCA_004365215.1 Cuniculus paca
ATCTACCACACTATAATATGAACTCTGCTATTGGTAGAAACTTTTTAAAAAGCTTCTTTTATGTAATTAAGTTGACTTTATTGCCAGAACCTATCACTGTACCTGGGACATTTCAATACTCAATAAATATTTATTGATGAATTAATTAATATCACTCCCACTCATGCTCATGGTGGTGGCTAAGACTGCTTCAAGAAGGGGGATAATTGTAGTATTCTAGACTACAGTGCTTTTATGTGGGAAGAACTGCAAAAATAGGAAGTGGAACTGAAATGCAAATTCAGTTTTGACAGGTCAAGCAAGTCTTTTAAAGTGAATATTTCAAAGTAGTTCTCCATGCCACGAGTAATGCAGCACTGTTGGTTGATTTGCAAAAACTGGTGGATTTATAGAAATTGCTCTGGTTTCTGAAACTATGGATTCTCTTTTCCCTTTTAAAATTCTGCTTATTTATTACTTGCCCCTCTTTTTCCTACTTCAGTACAGCTAGATTTGGCCTGTGAGATTCTAGAAAATTAGAATGAAGACCAGTGAATGGAGGAATAGTTGAGAAATGGGTTAAAGACTCTGCCCCAACTTTATAAAATGTTTTCAAAAGGTCAGTTTTCCAAGTACAGGTAGCCAATTACCAACAAATATATGTGTATTAATACTCACGTTAGAATTGGAGAAGTATTGGTTAGAGTTTTATAGAGGGAGATGAAAATTTTGGATTTTTTGTTTTAAATGACCATAGGTTTTTCTAATCCTTACTGGCCTTTATAGTGATAGGATGACAGGAAATATACTCAAAACACTATACTCATTAATACTTATGGAAGGCGGCATAGGCACATTCTTTTATTCATGTATATGCATGCCGCTTTTGTTTCAGTGTCTCAAAAAGCATTCCAGGCCAGTGATTGCAGTTGATAACGAATGATACTGATGCCAATGGTATTGATGATAACGTTATCAACTGTGAGAAGATTTATCATTAAGTATTAAGAGCAAGACTTCTGAAATCAGAAAATTTATTCAAGTTACGGTCTTATCATTTACCAGCCATATGAGAAATTTAAAGTTGTTTAATTTCAATCAACTTAGATTTCTTGTTTGTCAATGGAGAAAAACAGCAGTACATTTTCTTATTTATTATACAGAGTGGTGTTGAGGATCATTTGTGGAAAAATACATGAAGCATTCAGCATAGAACATAATTCTAGCAAGTGTTCAATATACCTTCACATAAACAATACAAATAACGTGAAGAGTGATAACTAAACAAACGTAATACTAATTACTGCATGTTTCTCATTCTTGCCAATATAGGGAGCAGATACGAATAGTTGAAGCTTGTTCATTTATGTTGCAGATGGGCTTACCCACCTGGCCTGTGTGAATGCACCAGACTCAGCAGGCTCTTGGTCCCTATTTCAGACCCTATTTTCATTTGCCATGCAAATTACAGTATAGCACAGGGTGAGAATCACCCTTGTATAATAAAGTGAGGGATCGGCACAGCCTGCTTGGGTGGCTTTCTGTCCTCATTATTGAAGAAGAAAATGTATTCAGCATCATCCAGGTCCTTTTGTGCCCACATTTCCATATTGATTAAACCTTACCGTTCCTGGCTTCTTCAAATTGCTCTCTCATGCCTCATCTCCATGTTGTCTTGCCATCTGTTTAATGTGTCTCTTGCTGGTCTCATGAGCTAGGCTTCATTTTTCTTTGCAGATTCCCTGAAATCAGTTGAGTAAAAATAAAAATCATAAACAAGCATCTATTGACTGTCTACTGTTTTTTTGATATTTTGAATAATGTTACCCAATACCCAGTAATCCCATGACATGAACGTTATAGCTGCTTCTACTTAGCAAATGATAAAAGGTTTCTATGACTATTAAACTAGCAAGGACAGGAACTGGGAATTTAACCCTATGTCCATTGCTCTTAGAATGCTTATAGGCTTGTTCCAGGCCTTGTGTAGGGCTAAGCTGAGTAAGCCAAAGCCCCAGTGCACAACAGCTTGAAAACTAGATGAGGAGTCAAAGAGGTATAGACCCATGGAATCCTAGTAGGCAATAGAAATGAATGCATTTGTCTATGGAAATGACATAGTGGGTTTTGTGAAATAAGACAATTGAATCCATTTCTTGTTTAAAGAGGAGAGTTACTTCTCAACTCTTTGTAGCCAGAGGCAAATATATCTTCACTGTTGCCGTGAGTTTTTAAGGGGAACAAGAATACAGATTTTTATATGCTACTTTCTTATGTTTAGATAAAAAACAAGTCCAAAAACAACATTACCAATATGTGGACTTATAAAATCAACTCCACAGAAGATCTCATTATTATTTCCCAGAGAGACCTAGCAAAATGTTTTCTTTTCTGGTTCTTCAGTAATGAGTCCTGAATTGTTGTCATCTCCAGTCTAATACAGCCGGGTGTGTGTGAGGCTGGTGTGTGAAATGCTGCCTATAGGTCAAATAGCTCATGTTTATATTATGAATTATAGAGGTATGAGAATGATGACTGGGTGCACCAGGTCAAAATGAGGTGGCACTTGGCACATACACATCTTAGCTTAGGTGCACAGAGGTGGCTGTTGTGCTTTCACATTTCAGATGTGATTGTTGCCTGAACAGGTATTTTCATCTGCAACCTTCCCTTTGGCTCAGAAATCTACACAATCCTCTGAGCCTTGAAGATCCTAGATAATTTCCTTGCTAGGTTTTCTGCCTATGCTGATTTTATTTTATATAAATTACGTAAGTAAACCCTGTTTTTGCTGCAATTATCAAGGATTTCTACCAATTTTTTCTTATAGTTGGCATTTGTCAATTGAGTGGGTTTGTAGGTTTGAAAAAAAGTCAACAGAGTAAAAAGCCTACACAATGTGATAAAAAGTTTCAGCTACTCTTTCAACAGAGGATTAATATCTAGACAATATAAAGAACTCAAATAATTTAATATACCAAAAATCAAATAATCCAATTCAGGGCTACAGATTTGATAGCTTAAATGAAATGAGTCCTTGCTTGAAAAGTACAATTGACCGAAGGATGTACAAGAGAAATACATAATTAGAATAGGTTTGCATTTATTAAAGAAACTGAATCATCAAATGAATAATCTTCTAAAGGAGAAAGTACTGTATGAAAATGAATTCCCTGGAGAGCTGTACCAAACACTTAAAGATAAAATTATATCAGCTCTCTAGAATCTCTTACAGAAGATGGAAACAAAATGGAATACTTTACATATGATCAACATTATTCTAACACCGAAACTGGCACATGTATTACAAGGAAAGAGAAACAATAGACTAATATTTTTCATAAACATATCTACAGAATCCTCAAAAAAATCTTAAGAAATCAAACTCAACAACACATTGAAAAATTATGTATTACAAAGAAGTGATATTCATTCCAGGTATGCAAGGCTAGTTCAATATTTGAAAATCGGTTAATTACTCCATCACATCAGCAAGCTGAAGTGAGGAAAAAAAAATCACATTGTTGTATGCAAGGATGGCGAAAAAAAATTTCTATTCTTGATAAAATTGCCAGCTAACGATAGACGGAGAATTCCTTAACTTGAAATTCTGTACGGAAAACCTTGTTGCTAGCAATGTATTTAATGGAGAGGATCTCAATTTTCCTGCTATGATCAAGAAAAAGGTAAGGATGCTTTGTCTTATATCATTTTTAATGTCATATTAGAAGTCACTATTGTAATAAGATGAGAAAGTTACCAAAAGTAAACCCACTGGAAAGAAGAAATACAACTGCCTTTGCGGGAAATGTGATTGTCTTTTTTTTTTGTGCAGCACCAGGGATTGAACTCACAGCCTTGTGCTTGTCAGGCAGGTGCTTACACCACTGAGCTAAATCCCCAGACATGATCTTTTTGAGACAGGGTCTCACTATGCTTTTCAGGCTGACCTTGAGCTCACTTTGTAGCCCACGCTGGTCTCAAACTCTCAACGATCCTCCTGTTTCAGCCTCCTGAGTGCTGGGATTATGGGTGTGAGCCACCAGGCCCGGCTATTGTGATTGTCTTCGTAGAAAAAGAAAAGAATTGACAAAATTCTCTGAACTGACAAGCAATTATAGTAGAATTGCAGAATACAAGGTTAATATATGAAGCAATCAACAAATTGAATTTGAAATTAGTGGTTTTGAAGATATCTTCAATACTCCAATTTTAGCAGGACTTCAAATATAAATCACAGTGTGTTTCTTGTTATCTCTGATTTATTGCTAACCTGAAGGTTCTATAAGCTACTGAATCTCTTTACTTTTGCTCCTGGGTTTCTAATCCTTGGGAGACTACTCTCTTTCTCCTTGCTGTCCTATTTCTAGTCTTCGGTATGCCAACATACACTTGGTGAAGACTCCTTGGAAAATAATTGCCAGCCATATATAGAATTTTTTCCTGAGTCCGAGACTTCATGATTACATCCAATGCATTGACCTATATGTGCCCATTAATTTTTTTTATTATTTTTCCTTACATGAGCAAAATCCTTATATATGGTAGGTTTGGAGCTTAGTCCTCAAAATTCTCCTGGGAATACATTACAACTTTTTGGAATTTAGTTCATTCATCCTTTTTAGCATCATCAACTCTTTGATAAACTTAAAAATAGATACTTCCTTTTCTTGAGTTAGCGTTTTCCATTATTTTGACATTGGAAAATGTCTTCTGTGAGCTTTTACATCTAAGCAAAAATGGAAATCTTTTTCTGATTTTTTTTTATTATTTAATTGTGGATCTGAAAATTCATTACAGACAAGTATTAATCTTTTGCCTGGTGATTAGGAATGTGTGCCGTAAAACATTAAGCTAATTTATGGTACTATTATTTTGTTTTATTTTACTTTTTAAACTAAGAAACAATAATTTAATGACTGTTTAGAAGATATTAGCAAAAAGATTGACTCAGAGAACAGTCATTCTATCTATTGTTGAATAACTTATCCCCGAGACTTTGTTGACTATAAATAACTGAGTTGCATAGAGGGTTGAGAATGTTCCAAAAAAGAAATTGTACCTAATCATGGTCAACCTTGTTCTAACAACTGAAATCCAGGTATTGGGCTCAGTTTAGCCCAATAGCAACAATATAATTTTAATATTTATATAGTCTCTTTTGTAAACACTTATGCTCAAAGATCAACAAAGAGATATAAGAAGGACCCCTATAATAGTACTGTGGAAGTTTGCAGGAAGGATATTTTAGAAATGTAGAATGGGGGTCTGGTGCCTGAATTCCATGCTTCCTATGTCTTTCAAATTTGACTTTCCTGTCAAAGGAACATATGCCAGAAAACAAGAGCCAAATAGAGAACAAAGTTTCACTTTATTAATGGATTAGTAAGTGTATACTAAATTCAGGAAATTTAGGATACTCTGGTGAACTTTGCTGAAACTGTAAGTAAGGCCTCTTCTTCTTGCTTTGTTATTGTTTATTTATGAGGTTATATGCAAAGAACAGAACTGACCTGATTATAGCAATATAGTATGAAATTTAAAATAGAACAATAGCAATATAGTATGAAATTTAAAATAGAATAAAATTTAAAATCTCATATACTTAATATCTTAATCATCTTAATACCCAGATGTTGTGCTTATCTCATGGAAACAAGAAATACAAAAAGTGCCATAATGTATATTTATATATGTTATAATATATAATCATTAAAGTGCACAGTGGCTCTACACTGGCCAAGTAGATGATTAGATTGGACACAATAATATTACCAATGTCCCAGGTGATAGCCCTGGATATAGAGGTAATAGATTTTGAAATAATTTTATTGCTTTATCATGATGGCAGTTACCGTGTACCCGAATATTGAAGGTAGTTTCATTCTCAAGAGAAGAGAGACAGATTTGAAACA
The DNA here is from genome assembly GCA_004365215.1 of Cuniculus paca. NCBI lineage: Eukaryota > Metazoa > Chordata > Mammalia > Rodentia > Cuniculidae > Cuniculus > Cuniculus paca. The sequence continues at coordinate 5,895 of RJWT010045052.1, forward strand.
TCCTTGGAGGACAAAATCTAGGGCTAGTTTCTAAGGAGATGGAGATAATACTAGTGGTTCGGATCTATGTTATGCTGCTGTGTACTATAAACAATCACTAAAGTGAAAAAAATGTTACAAGAGACCTGATAGGATTGAGAAATTCTAATAAATATCATCTTCTTTTTCGTTCTTAAAACAAGAATTAGTTATGAAGTATGTTTTGAAAATGAGTATAAAAATAGCACTTGTTAATTGACTTGTAGATTTTACCAGTGCTTCACATGTTAAGATTTGCATTTCAAGACTGCACTCTTGTGATTGGTCCCTTAGTATCCTGTGTTTCCAAGTGATGCTGTGACAGCTGCATTCTAGGTATGCTTTCATCTTTTTGACAGCCAATGAAAAGGGAGATAGTCTCAGAGCAGTTCTCATGTGGTTTCAGTTCTTCTTCTTTTTTTATTTTTTAAATCTAATCAATTCACATGTGAAAATTCTCTACCAAAAGTGAAGATGGAAAGGTAAAGGATGCAGGTTTACTGGAATTACTTTAGTCTTTGAGTTCAATCAATTATTGGTAATAATAATAATAATATAATTACAGAGAAATTATACACTTTCCTCTTGGCCTTGGTTTTTTCTCAATTCCTGATCCATTTTTTCCCCAAATACCAAATTTGAAGTTTTGTATTATCTTTAGTCTTACAGAAAGATCTTATTCTGATTGATACATTCCACAGATGGGAAAACTAAGTTTCTTGGAGAAGTTAAATGGTTTCAAGATGGCATGGAGGTAAACAGAAAGCTAGCAGAATCATGTTTGAACCTCAGCCTATTGATATTTACACCACAACACAGATACACACATATATTCATAAACAACACAGTCACTAAATTGAAGGCTTGGAATTATGAGGCAGGATCTTAAATATATTGTCTAGGTAGGATGTTTATTCCTGCCAAGCAGATTACACAAACACAGCTTTATACAATCTCACTTTTTTGCTCATTCTTTCACGTGTATCATCCCATGACATGATTTATAAGTCAGTACTTACCTTCACTGTATAAACGGAGGAAATGTGAACAAATTCTCTGTTAAATGGAACAAAACAACATTGCTATCTCCCCAATATTGTCAATACTTATGTATAAAGCATATTAAGCCTAGCACACACCTGAGAGGAAATGTGGCTAAATCTACTGAGAGACTCTGAAAAATTCTGTCACAATAATTAAAAGATAACAAATGTAAGAGCACACTGATTTTAAAAAAATGGTCTGATTAATTGACTGTTTGTAACTGTAATTTATTCTTCCCACCTCCAAATGCCCCATCTGCAGTTAATTTTTGTTTCCAGTTGATAGGAAACACATTATGAACAGTGAAAAGAGGGCTGGTGTTAACAGTTTGTGCTGTTTGGAAATGGCAAAATATGATAATAGCAGCAATAACAATGTAAAAACAATTGTAATATGGTAGACATTTGGTAACACAAAATATTTATAACTTTTTATCAAGCAACTACCTTACTCAGGTCATTATTTCCTTTCAAGATTTTATCTTGATTCTGTAGTATAACCATCATTATCATTTTAATATGGCCCTTTAAATTCAGTAATGTTAAGATACGAGTACCTAAAGGACAGAACCGAGTTTTAAATAGAGACTTTAAAGTCAATGTTCTTTTAATATGCTATTCTATTTTAACCTTTCAACAATCCTGAGTGGTAATTGGGTCAAATATTAATATTGCCATATTATATATTAGTGATAATTCTCTAGAGAAACAGAACCAATATGATATGTCTATGTATCTACCATCTATCTGTCTACCTATATATCTCTTATCTATCATCTATCAAATTAATAGGGAGAGAGAAGGAGGAAGGAGAGAGAGAAGACTTTTTTTTCATAACGAATTAGCTGATGCGCTTCTGGGAGCTCACAAGTCTGGAATTTATAGGGTAAGCTGGCAAGATGCAGCTAAGGGTTGACGATGTAGTATTGAGTCTGAAAGCTGAACACTGGCAGAATTTCAGTGCTACAGTCTGGGAGCAAAATCATTTTTATCAGGAAACCTCTGTCTTTGTTCTTATCTCCTTTAATTGGTAAGATCTACCAACATTGTGAGGAGTAATTGAGTATTTTTTAAAGCTAACTGATTGCAAATCCTAATTGTATTGAAAAAGTAACTTTAGAAGCAACTTATAGACTAATGTGTGATCAAACAACTTGTCACCTTATGCTAGTGAAGTTGATGCATACATATTATGAAAATCTCAAACCTCTGAGTAGGAAGTGGTTGCAGGAAACAAGGTACTCTTCAATGAGCCTCGTCTCCTGTTATTCATATCCTCATGTAATACCCTTCCCTTGAGAGTGGGATGGACCTAGGAAACCACTTCTAATCAATACAGTAGCACAAAAGGGAGGGGATGAAGCATTTGGTTACACAAAAAGTCTGTGACAAATATCTTGTGTGCTCTTCTTTTCATCTTGTGCATTCGCTTTGAGGGAAACTAAGTGTCATGTTGTGAGCTACTCAGAGAAGAGGATATTGTGGCAAGGGAAAGATATATCTAGGCAATAGCACTGAGAACCTGGTACCTGCCAGCATTCAGGTGACTGAGCTTGGGAGCAGGCCCTCTCCTATTCAGAGCTGGTGATGCTGCAACCCTGGTGGACAACTTGATCACCACCTTAAGAGAGAACCTAGTCACAGGCCCTCATCAAAGCCACATGTAATTTCTAAAGTTAGAATCAATGGCATAATTCTTAAATTATTACTATTATTCTTTGCATTGCTGAAACTCAAACTCCCATGCAGGCAAGAGCTCTATGACTGAGCTACATCCCCAACCATTACTGTTTTTGAGTACGCAATTTTAGAGTAATTTGTTACTCATTCATAAATAATTAATGAGAGTTATCCTTGTCCTGCCTCCAATTTATGCACATATCTGAGATGAATTCTCCTTTCTTATGCTCTAAAATTTTGATTAAGATTTGTTGATAGGTACAGAGATGCTATTGAGAGATACAGGATAAAGAATGTCTTGCCTTTCCTTATTCGATTTTAAAAAGGAATTAATTCCAGGGCACTTAATATATGTCCAATAAGTATTTTATAAAGAATGGAAACAAGAACCATGCTGAATTAATAAGTGTCTGTAGTTAGTAAATACTTTTTAAAATACCTACAAGCAACTTTTTTCTATTCATTTTTCACACTCAGGCTAAAGCAATCTGGCAGACCTGAAATACAATCCAAAACAAAAATCAACTCTTTATCAAAATACATCTTTTTCCATACACTTAGAAAATTCTCTCGTGCCTGCCATAAATTCATTGGAGGATATTCCATTAGATTATTTTTCACAACCACATTATTTATTTGCTCAAGGGGTTTACATACCATTTGATACTCTAGTGTTGCCTTAGGTGTTAGGTCTGTTTGTACGAGTAAAATCTATGAGAAATATATATAATGGTACTTGAGCCTGATCTTAGTAATTTGTTGGTATAATCTGCATGCACAAAACTATAGCAGCAGCTTTCAGCAATGACCCACAGATGGAGCTACTGGATTTGGAAAACCAAATTGGATTTGGCAGATCTTGTTTACTTACATTTGGAAGAATGCAAGGATTTTTAATGACTCAACTTCTAGATTATCTCTGGTTTCCTTACAATAGGATAAAACAAATTTCAACTTTCTTATAAAGTTAGCAAGGAAGGCAGTAAGTAAGTAGCTTACTGCAGAAGGCCTCAAGATTTTTGAGTAAATCCAAAGAGTTCTATAAAATATCATTCTCCTTTTATTGGGAGAAGTAATAGTTGATGGCATCCAGAAAACTCAAGATTTTTGACAGCATTCCAGATGTGAGATCACCAAAATCCAACAGCTGCTACAGCAGTGTGTTAGTCATTTTGAGACCTATCGCAAGTAAATTTATCATCTGTCTGATTTCAATATTAGTATCATCATGTGACTTAACTATCTTAAAGTAACATATGTAAGATAGTTTTTATGCATTCCCATGATGGTAGTATGTTTTGCCATGCCTTTTAGAGATGAAGAAAAGTGCCGAGAGCTAACTCTGAGGAATGTATGGACTTCTTAGCCTAAATTATCTGTTCTCACAGTTGTGCTAATTTAGCTATATGATAAATATTGAGTAGCTACAAGAAAATGCATGCCATTAGTGGTGTTGGGTATGGAAGAGTGAAGAAGGTAGGCAAGGCTTTTGATTCCTGTACAGCTTATTTCAGGAAGAAAGAATCTGACACTGAACCAACAAATAGAACAAAACTTATATTAGATTTCTCTCGCTGTTGTAACAAATTATTACAAACTCTGGGTCCAGTGTTCCAGTCTAAATTTGCCCGTGGGTCCTGTGGCTCTGCTCTCTGAATAATCCTTCCTTTTCCATGAAGGATAGCAGATGTGTGCAGTCAACTAGTTTTATCAATTACCTTTATGCCTATAGAATTTTGGTAATTCAGCAGCCTTCTTTTAGTTTAGTTAAGTTTGATAATCACAGAACATTTCTTTGTGCTAGTCATTAGACATGTTCATAGCATGAAACTATAGTATCAATAATCATATCACACATTATAATAGAAATATCACAGAATTTTAATAAGAAGGTGGGACACTTAATACAGCCAGTAGTGTTAGCAGAAGTTTATGAAGCTTTCTTTGAAGATATTATACTTGTCTGATTCTCCTCTCTCTCTCTTTTTTTGGTTTCAGGAATCGAACTCAGGACCTTGTGCTTGCCAGGCAGGTACTGTGCTGCTGAGCTATATCCCAGTTCCACTTATCTGATTCTTAAATAATGAATAGATTTGGTTAGTAAAGAAGGCAGAAGAGGAGGCAACTCTAAATACAACAGTATAAATAAAATATTGGAGACATGAAACCATGTGTTATAATAAAAAACACTAAGAGACTCAGTTTCCTTACTTTAAAGTTTTTCATGATCCAACATTCTTTTTCTTACTATGAAACTGAAAAGTTCCAGGCAAAGGAATTATAATAGTTGTTCTGATTCATGATGTTGGTGCCATGCAAGATAGAACATGAGTTGTGGGCAAGGGAAAGGGAAGAATTGTTATGGAGTTGAGGAAACAGTGCTAAGTTAAGCTGAGCAAACATACTCAAAGCCTGGAAAAGGAGAATGGTTGAAATGATCAGTATAATTCTGACCAAGTGGTTGAGAAGTGAAGCTGTGATGTGGTGCCCATAAAAATGTCTGCTTGGACAGTCCTGGGGTGGGGGCAGAAAGGAAACTAGTTTAATTTCTTATCAGAATTCAAATTATCCTCTTTGGAAGATTAGATACTGACATGCAACTTTTTAATGACAAAATCACATAGATGAAGCATGCATTTTGTTTCTGTTCTTGAAGTCTTTGAAAGAAAGGAAAAAAATGATTTAAGTATCAAAATTAGCATGCCAGGCTTGCCATCAATTAATATATCATGTGTTAAGGAATTCCCTTGGCAGACTGAAACCAAGTTGTGTAGTTGTGTCAAAGAATGATATGGGCTAATGAGATATAGCTAATGACAGGAACATATGCCGGCTTTCCCAGATGCAAAAGATATTAAGCAGGGATCAGGAGAGACTAAGTAGCATGCTAAGGTCTGTCTCCTTCTCTCTTTAGGAACTACCAAGAGAGTGTATTGCTAAATCTCATATAGTTGAACAGCTTGAGTTTTGAAGGGAGAAGGAATAAATCATTAGTTCACAACCAACCAGATGCTGGGCAATCATATTCTAATACTTTGGATAAAATC
>RJWT010045053.1:0-11682 GCA_004365215.1 Cuniculus paca
TTTGTAATGGAGTAGACAGTAGCTGGAAGATGACCTTCCCTCAGCATGCTGGCCAGGTGGCAGCTGCAAGAACCATATTCTGAGAGGCCTATGAAATAAGCAGGCTAAGATGGCAGAAGCTGAGAGCTTAGAGCTGGAGAAGCCAAAGGGCAGAGGAGTGGCTCGAGGAGCAATTTAAATGATGAAGTGATAGGCAGTAAGTGCAGAAGAAACTCAGAAGACAGAGCAATCAATCACTACCAAGCTTATCTTCTGACAAGAGTAGAACTCCAGCGTCCAGATGTAGCATTAAAATGTAATGTTCCCATGGGGCTGAGCATGGCAGGTTTCCCCAAGCTTCAGTTTCACTCAGTTAACTAATTATGAGAAAATATGACATTGGTATTTACTTTTTCTACAGGGATAGATTGTTCCCAGCAGGAGGGAGAAGTTGTTATTTTTTGTTCTGTTTTGTTTTGTCATTAAAAAGAAATTACTTACACAGCAGTAAATAAGCTCTTGTTAGGGGAAGAAAAAAATTTTTTTTCCTCGATAATTTTATCAATTCACCTTAATGCTTAATCATTTCTTTGGTTTCTTGGGAACAAGGTAGGAGCAAGTGTTTGGGTATTAAGAATTAGGTTTGAAAATTAACTGAACCACTGACTAGCTATGTGACCCTAGGCTAGTTATTTAAGTCCTCTGAGCTTGTTTCCCCAGCTATAAAATTGAGGACGATGCATGTCCTTTACAGTGTAGTTTGTTAAAGATGAAATGAATGTAGTCAAAACACTTTAGCACAGGGTCTCTGCATAAATGATCAATAAATTCTAGCTTTTATCCTCAATGACCCTGAGACGCTATTCTAAAAACAGAAATAGTTTACACATGTCATTTACACACTGGATCACCAATTTCGTATGGCCATGCATCTAATCATGAACTGGCACTACAAACCCAACTGTGTACTACTTATTCTACACCTGCTCATTCCAGTGAGAAGTTAATATTTAATGAAAACTTTGAAGGAAACAGTTCTCCTGCTGGACATTTCCCCTGCTTTTAGCTTTTCAAAGACAATATACAATGCTAAACAAAAGTCATCAATAAATCTGTGCTTCTTCTCCCACTGCCTGGATGCAAGAGGATGATAACATTAAGTCTGAGGTGCTCCTAGCAATTTAGAAAGCTACTGGACAGATGATTTCCCACTTGTACTCACAACAGTCTATGTGCATGTGGAGCAGATAAGATTAGCCCCATTTTGCAGATACAGGAAAACAAAATCAAGAACAAGAAAGCATGAATGACAGCCACTGTATTCTATGAAGGGTACCTGTTAAGAATTGAAAAATGACATGGTTATTGGACTTTTCAAAATTAGATTTCTCCAATAATAAATTCTGTTTCACAGATGGTCAAAGGGAGCAGTCATTAAAGAGAAAAGCAGGATTGTTGCTGGAAAGTGAACAAAATAGAAATCCAAGAGGCATAAGGTTTTATATTCCAATTTCATAATTCATTTGCCCAATGTGTCTCAAATTTTTTTATAGCAATTTGAAAAAATTTATTTGGCCCTCTTACAAGTGTATTGTGATGTGTACAGATGTATGACAGCATGCAAGACTGATGAATGACATCTAAGAGTTCTTATACAAACCAGAGTAAATAAAGCTCCCAAATATGTCTAAATAAAAGGAAATATATATTGAGTGCTAGATAGAAAATCCTGGCTATAAAGAAAAGCATACAAATACTCATCTAAGGACATATGGGATAGAAGATTATAAACAATTAGGCTACATTAGATAAATCTCTATTATACACTTAAACTATTTTGGGGAATTTCAGAAGCAACCTAAGATGCACAGACATATAATACTTTCTCTGAAGTCACAAAAATATAGTAGCCTTCTGCTTTGGGTACTATTTCTTCAACTGATCACAAACAAGAGCTGCTAAAATAATCAATTCTGAAGTGCTCTTACTAATGAGCAAGTCTTTCTGGTAGTAGTCACCTTCCAACCCTCCAAAGACACTGATATACATTCAATGGTATCTTATAACTGCTAAACAAGCCCTAGTGGACTAGAGAATTGAAATTAAGAATTTGTTTCTCCCCTTTTGCTGAGTGGACAATAAGTTCTTACAGATAGGAGGACAAAAGCAATCAAAGGTCAGTAAGGGAAAAGCTAGTTTAAAAAAACCCCACAAATTTCTAGTTTATCATTTTGGACATGGAAGCTCAAGGACCTATAAATATGCAATCAAAAACCTATTCATACCAGCAACAATCAGCAAAATAACACATGATAATGGGCTACCATTAGGTGGTTGATTACCCAATTCTGACTTAATGGGCATGAACATAATTTTCCCTGTGATTCTTCATAAAGCATGATGCAACTTCATTCTGATATTGGAACAGATTTCATGATGTGGTAGCAAGAGGGGCTGCCTCAAACTCCTGCTATACTTCCTTAATTTATTCATATCATAAATATTTTTGAATGTTTGACAAGTGTTAACTATATTAAAGAACTCACATGTAATGGGGGACCAGCTAAATAAAGCCTCAAATTTGAGTGTTAAAATGGATTGGATTGGATTGGATTGGATTCTCCAAGTGGATTGGAGAAACATATTTGGCACAATAAGTAGATCAGAGAGCTCTCACAGACTATGAGGGAAAGTAGGCAGAAATTGTCTATATGGCAAAAGAAGGACTTTCTTTCCAAAGAGACAATATAGACAAAAACAGGGTGACACAAGAAATACGGTTGTGCAAATTAGATTGCTCTCTTATGGCTGGAGTATGGATCTTGGGTAGAAGAAGGGTAAAAGATGGCAAAAGAAAAAATGAGCAGTAGAGGAAGACAAATATTCCATTGTTTAGAGCATACTAGTCCACATTAAAACACAATATGGAAAATCTGACCAATTACCAGTCTGTTGGAAAGGTTTCATTCCCTGGACAATGGGAGTATGTCTACTATGACACTTAGTGCTGTGCACAGTGAACTAGAGGAGAGACCTACAGGCATGGATACCAGTTTTGAGACAAGGAAAAGAACAAGGAAGACATAAAGAGGACCCAAAATAAAGCTGTATGTACTGTAGATATTTGTAAAACAAAATTACATAGCATTATTGACCACTATAGCCACTTAATAAACATTTTGATGAACTGATTAAATAAATGAATAATTCTAAAGCTTAGATGAAATGTAATTAGATATTTTCTTCTTTGAGTGGCACAGCTGTGTCTCAAAATACAAATGGTTCACTTCAACTAGGTAACAACTCATGTAACTTACTAATTAGTTTCAGACTTTACAAAGGGCTGCAAAAGACATAGTCCCAATATCCAACCTAGAAGGGATTCTGGGAATGTCCACTATAAACCTCTATTTGAAAGATGTAAACATGATTCAGAGATAATGAATAACTAGCTCAAAATCACAAGAAAATTCTAGTGATGGGACAGAAATCAGCCAGACTACATTAAACTTCACAGTAATTGCCAATCAAGTGATTGTTACAGATTTGAAAATAATCCAAGATAGCAAATTCAGTTAGGGTTGATTAAGTTTTCAAATGTATTTGGCATTCACACTAAAGAAAACATTACAAGGCCTATGTCTTACAGACACTTTCTTAAATAATTCTTCACTCTTATGATGAAACACAAGGACCAGGGCTCAACGTTTAATTAGTATAAATAAGATAGATACTTACCATGATCTTCTGAAGAGACTGGTGACCTGTAAAGAGAAAATAAGCATGATAAATACTTTGCATATGAGAACAACAATAATCACAAATAATTTCATAGAAATTATACTCACAAAATTCAATTAAATAGAAAATATAGTAGATAGTGTAATTAATACATATACTGGTTGCATAGTATATTCCAATCAGTAATTTCCAAATCTTACCTGGATTATTGGGGTACTGGGTATTGAGTAAATGTCATGTCTATGCATGGTGCAACAGTACTGCAGTAAACTTAGTTACATATAAACTTATGACAGAAAAAGATAACTCGTAGAAATATGGTAATGGGTGAAATCTTATGAATTTGCCTAGGGCCCAAAGTGAGGCCTCCAGAGAAAAATATAAAGGGCCTACGTAGCTATAGACACTAGCTTGAATATCTAAAGATAAAAAGAGGTCTGCTTGGACAGTAAAATATTAGATAAAAATAAAGAAATGACATAGAATTTAATGTGTGAGTGAGGTTGAGCTTAATCCTCTGTGTGCCAGCCTTCTGTTTCTAAATCTGTGAGAATCAGGAGGAGGCAAGAAGGCAACTACTGGACTCTCTCAAACTTTCATAAGCCAATAATTTTTGCATAGCCTTTGTGGGTGCAAGTCTTATTATGGTAGTCAGATATAAATTGAAGTACTGTGTCAACCACAAAAATCTTTCTTTCCCCCAGTTGACTCCTGAGATACAGTGGGTGATACAGAGGAACTGACCCCTTGTCTTGATTGAAACTTTTTTGTGAGTAGACACTAAAGTATAAAGACACAGTAGCAATGGAGAGAAAACCTTAAACTTTCATTAGTGACAAAGTACAGATCATTTCAATCTCACAGTAGACTTTTGCATGTGAAATCTACAGAGGGTGTCAAAACTTAGTAGAAAGAAAATTGGCATTAGGGTGATGGAGAATGATGAGCAAAAACTTGCCGCAATTATTACATCATTGCTGCCTTGAGAAACACTACTTGGCCTCCCCAGGTAGAGTTGACTAATGGAGGATATTTCTTCTTTGGGTTTCCTTATTCTGTATTGCTTTACACTGGTCTTCTTACTAGGGTGTAACACACTTGCAGTATGAACTATATTCTATTTAGAATAAGTAGGCCTTCAATTTAACCGCCATGCTCATAATCAGACTCAGACACATTCTGGAATGCCTCACAAAGTCATCATGCTATCTTCCAATCACCTTTTCAAGACAACTTTGCAGCTCCTAGGTCAGCTATGAGCAAAAAGGCATCAGAAATGAGGCTGAAGCTCCAATGGCTCTAATGTGGGCAATCTAAGTGCCAAAGGACATCATCCATAATGCTCCACAACAGAGACACACATAATCTATTCCAATACCTCAGAAAAATAAAATGTGTTGAATGGAAGATGAAAAGGGATTGTATGATGAATCTAAAGAGAAACATATTTAAAATAAGGTGGAATAATTTCTCAAGCTTCTGAAGGCATAAGAAAAAGCATTAGCAATAGGATATATCATCATTCTTGGCATCCTCAAAGAAGTAAGCAAAAACGTATCATGAATTGTTTATAAATAACTTCTCACAGAGCTAGCTAGAGGAACAAATAAATCTCCATGCCAATGGACAAATAAATGTCTCAGGTGGAGAGCTTGTGAAACAGGGTCTTTCCTGTCTTTCTGAAAAAGCAAAGAACTAATATTAAACCTGAAAAATTCCAGATGGCTCCATTAAAGTCACAAGGGGATGCATTCTGTAGTGTGTCCAGGCAGCAGGGAAGAACTATCAATTTCAGAATGTTTTGCAAGGATTAGTCTTGTTGAGTTTCTGTGCTGAATGTCTCCTACATGCCTAGGTTTGTGGAATTCTAAGACATATGGAGTATTTCAATCCTCACCCAATATTTCACCTTTCACTGGAACAAGTCACTAAATTATACAGCTGAGACAAGCACATCATCCATTACTGCTGGAAATGGGCAGAAAAAGTTTTATAGAACTTAGCTCAGGAGAGAAGAAATATCCTGAAATCAGCAATATAAGCAGTTATTTTTAAAACACAGGTCAAATCTCAAGAACAGATCACCTTCTTCAATCTGACATGGAGGCATGAAGAGAAGCCCACTGCCTATTCTTTCCACTATCCCTGAAAGACACATAGCTTTGTCCCGATCATGTATTTTTCTTCCATGTGTACTTTATCTTGGAGCTAACATCTGTCCTCACAAGGAACTCCGTGATTTACAGTTTTCCTCTTTGCTTCTTTCCTGATCCTGGTCCTTTATTGTTACCTATTAAATGTTCATGCTTTTGCTGTTTTATTTGTTTTAGTATTTTTTAAAGTTTTATTTTATTGTGACTCACCAAAAGAAAAAAAAAATCAAGCTTTGCATTTAAAATCTATTTTATTAAAACTAAGTAATTATTATTCATGTTTGAATCTTTTAATTTATATTGATTTAGCTAATTACTTGAGATGCTAAAGTACTAAGCTCTATGCTGAATGACAAAGATATGAAGAAGAATTTCAAAGAACTCATGATCTAGTGAAGAAAATTAACTATCAAAAATTATAAAATAGTAAAGAAATGCAGTAATCAAATGTATATGAAGAGTTAGCACAGAGAAGAGAAAGATCAATTCTGTTTCAAAGAGTGAAGGAAGGATTCAAAAAGGAAGATTCTTGCAAACTTGGCTTTAAAAAAAAATAAAAGCTTATAAGGCGGTAAGAGAAGAAGCAGAAGCAACAGGCGCATGAAAAGGAATACAGATATGAAATCTCATAGTATGTTATCAGAGATATAAGAAACTCAGTATTCCTAAAACATAAAGGAATAATAAAACTAGGATTAGAAAAGAAAGCTATAGAAGCCATTTCATATGGGACTTGTGAGACCATTTTGAGATGACTGTAATTTATCTTCTAAGCTAAATGGAGCAGGCATTTGAAAGTTACATATTCTGCTTTGTACTTTTGAATAAGCAGACTGCAGGAAATGAACATCAAAAGACAAATTAAAAGGTAGAAGACAAGTTAAATACTATTATTGCACAACTTCTATGTTAATAAGGCAGAATAAAAATTTCTCTGCTCTTCAATTCTCTTTGAAATCCAGGAAAAATAACAGGGAGAAGAAAAACCAGTAAAGCAAACAATAACTCTGACTAAACTAGATGTTTATGAACCTAAACCATGATCTATGAATGAGAGCTACCAAGTACTGTAAAAATTGCACAAAGTTTCAGGGAAACAGGGAGTTTCAATCTTACTTGGCTAAAGACACATAAGCTACATCATACACCACAGAACTTTGGTGGAAAGCCCTCTACTGTGAACCAAGGTGCCCTGCTAGAGAGAAGTTAGATCAAACCCCAGTGGAGAGTACTGTTAAGAAGGAAACTAAAAACAATCAGCCCAAAGTCAAACTTGCAGCAATTCACCAATCCACTAACCCCAATTATCTATCCCAAACTGAAGTTCCAGACAGAACTTATCCAATGCAAATATGAATAACTAAAAAGAACCATCATAATATATAGCAAAAGAAATCACAAGAAGGAAGCCAAAGTTAGACAGAACACAGTAAAAAGATGATGGCATGAAGCAGATAAGAACTGTCAATAAATCTCCATGAAATTTAGAAATAGAGAAAGGAAAGGCAGAAAGGAAAGGAAAAAATGAACAGGAAGGGTAACAGAACTTTATGAACCATAAATTTGAAGAATAAATGTAATGATCAAGAAATAATTTTAACAGTAAAGCAGCTGAAGGGGGCACAGTTTTTCCCATTTGTATAACTAGTACATTATAGAAAACTTTTGAGAATTGTTCTCATTGTATCACTGTACTTGGAAAAGACTATTAACTTGAAATAAGTAATCATATCTACATGAAAACATTCATAAACGAAACAAAAGAAGATGCAATAGAAAAACATCCCGTGTTCATGAATTTAAAGAATTGATTTAAAAAAATTATTTTAAAAATCCATTTTATGAAAATGTCCATAGTTCCTAAGGTGATCTGATTTGATGTAATTCTTACCCAAATGCAAGGAGATTCTTCACAGAAATAGGTAAAACAACCTCAAATTCATATAGAAATACAAAAGACCTCACATAGCCAAGGCAGTCTTAAGCAAAATGAATAAAGCAGAGGTATCATATTACTTCACTTCAAAATATACTACAAAGCACAAGTAAGCAAAATGGACAGTGGTATAAAAATAGACACATAGTCTCAGAAGTGGAACAGAATAAAGAACACAGAAATAAATCCACACAGTTTTTGCTCACTAATTTTCAAGAACACACAATCACATTGGATAGTCTCTTCAATATGCGATGTATGCAAAAGAATGAAATAGGACCTTTCTCTAACATCAAGTGCAAAGTCCAGCTCAATATTCCATAAATGTGTACAACTTCTATGGGTCAAATCAAAATTTATTTTAAAAGTAAACTAAAATGGATCAAATACCTGAAAACTAGGAAGGTACCAGAAGAAAGTATTGCTGAAAAGCTCCATGAAATTGTTCTGAGTAATTAGTTTTGTGATATACTCTCAAAATCACAGGCAACAAATGCAAAAGCAGATAAGTGTAATTACATTGAACTAAAAAGTTTCTGCACTATAAGGAGAAAAATAATCAGAGTGAAGAGACAACATATGGAATAGGAGGAAAAATTTTCAGACTACATATCTGATAAAGGCTTAATATTGAAAATATACAAGGAACTTTATTAGTAAAAATAAAATCTCCTGACTAAAAAGTAGGTAAAAATTTGAATATATATTTCCAAAAAGAAGACATACAAATAATCAACAAGTATATAAAGAAATGCTCAGTATCATTAATCATTAGGGAAATGTAAGTCAAAATCTCACTGAGATAGTACTTCCGTTCTGTTAGAATAGCTATTATCAAAAGACAAAAGAGAATAAACATTGGAAAAGATGTAGATAAAAGTGATCCTTCATACACTGTTGGTTCATATGTGAATTAGTATAGTCATTATAGAAACAGTATGGATATGCTATGAAATATTAAAAATACAACTAATACATTATCCAGCCATCCCATTATACTACTGGGTATTTATTTCAGTGGTCCTGGAATCAGTATGTCAAAGAGACATCTGCACTTTCATGTTTATTACAGCATTATTTACAACAGCCAAGATACAGAATCAATCTAAGTGTCCATCAATAGAGAAATGGATAAAGAAAATGTATATACATTATTCAGCTATAAAAAGAAAAGAAATCCTGCCATTTGTGACAGCACAAGTGAACCTGGAGGACATTATGTGATGTGAAATAAACCAGGCACAGAAAGACAAACATCCTATGATCTCATTCATATTTGAATTCTACAAAAATTGATCTCATGGAAACAGAATGGAAGTTATCAGAGGCTTGGATGGTTGAGGAAGAAGGGAGGTTGGAGACATGCTGGTCAAAGAAGACAAAGTTATAATTAAATGAAAAGTAAGTTCATGAGATCTATTGTACAGCATGGTAAGTACAGTTAATGACAAAATACTGTATTCTTAAAAACTGTGAAGAATGTAAATATTGTGCCCTCACACACATGCAAAAAGATGACTATGTAGAGTAATGCATAAGTTAATTCAGTACATTTAACCTTTCCATGTTGTATACCATGTACGTGATAAATTTTATTTAAAAATTTACTTTAAAATTAGAATAACAATAGTCATACTAAGAAATACTTAATTCGTGTATTCATCTATTCAGTTATATGCTTTGTGGAAGTTTTTTTGCTTTTTCTACTTTGGGTTACTCCTTTGTGAGTACTGGTTGGAAGATTTGTTGATGAAAGCTCCCTTCCCACTGATAACCCTGTTTTGTAGAATATTTATATGTTTTCTTTTAAGTGAAGACAATAGTTTTCAAACTAAAGTACTCACAGAAACTTGGACATAAAAATCTCTGAAAAAACAAAACATTATTTTACATAAAGCACTATGTAATTTAACTGATAAAAATTAATTTATATTGAAAACGGCATAACCATATTACAGATTAAAAAACAAAAGTCAATTGAATTCTTAAAGCAATTAAGTTCAAAGTTTAAAAAAAAAGTTTGCATTTGAAGTCGTCAATTTCAGGCAGTATCTCTATGTGCCCCAGGGAGTTTGTTCTCTGGAATAGGGCTTTTACGAAAAAGTGTCAATATATGAAATTATTCAACTAAACACAATTACAACATCTGGGAATGACTCATTGTATTAAATTAACATGTGTAGACAACGTCAACCTGAGAGACTGAGACATAGATACACATTGGTTACTGGCTTCTCCATTAAACGGGGCTCTATCCCACTCTAACATCACTAAGACCCAAAAAGCTCAGACACAATTCTTTAGATTGTCGCCCACCTACACATTTCCATTTAAACATCTTACTTTTCAAGATAACCAATTACAAGGCCAAGAACACAGAAAAAATTTCTCAGGTTTCTGTTAGCAAAGTAGTAATATATGAAGAAAAAAAGCATTGTATTTGTAAAGGCAAAAATCTTCAAAAACTATTGAGCATATTGTGATGTTTCATTGTTTTTCCTCAATAAATCTGGAACTGAAATGATAGGCATTATGACTATTCAAGTCTTTACAATATAGAATAATGATCTGTAGTAAGTTTTAGATACAAGTATTTTCTAATAAACTGGTGAAATGTTCTACATTTGTAAGCTTGAACAATGCAACATTCTATTTGAATAATATTGACTTAAATCTCATTTTTTCTTTGAAAAGGGCTGTATGCATTATTTTGTTTTTCTTCTTAATTCACATCTTTAATTCAATAGCATACTTATACACAGCAGTCTACTTGATCCTCACTCAGAATGTCTACATCATTTTCTTTCTTGGAGACGAATGGAATTACCCACGGATTATACTTTTGAGTCTTTCCTAAAGACAAAGGATAGACTGGCTGAATTTGGGGGACCCATCCACAGATGTCTATTACTTTTTGGAGAGAATTATCCATAAATAGATGTCTGTCTCCCTCCCCCATATCACCACCATATATACCCTCTACTGAGCACTTCTAAACCATTAACTAGAGGGGAATTGGCCAAGGGACCACCACATGAAAGTGAGTTTAAAATAAACATGCAGGGTGGGTATTAGGGACAGAGTGTGAGACACTAGAATGGAAATTCGTATTCTAAAAATACTCAACAGAAGACCTCCCAGGCAACTCTCAGTGTGGTCCAGAGATGTGGCCTATTCAACAGTGAACTATTGCTCTCTGACAATAGATTGTGGATGTGGTAGGGGAGTTGTGTGATACCGACAACAATTCACAGACTTGACCAGAGAAATAAGGCTCTTTCATTCTTGGTTGCCATCATGGTATTATAATAGAATACAAAAGAGGGAGGCTAGTGTTACAGGCAACTGAATTAGATAGAAAGATTACAGGCAGTCAGACAAGGTTGGGCCCTCAAAGGAGCCAGTGCAGAAGGCCAGATACCTTGCAACTGTAGGGGAGACAAATGCCTCCGCTGTGGGTCAGACTTCAAGACAAAAGATAAATCAAATGCACCCAACATACTTCTTCAGGATAAGCATCAGGAACTGATATTCTAATCTCTATCATCTCTATCATCCTGAGGAAGCCATGAGTCACCATCCCAATCCCCTACAGGAAGAGTCACTGTTCGGTAGTCATACCCACTTGCTTCATGACTTGCTCCCCCATTTTTCCCCAATTTAATCAATTTTACCTGAGCAATTGTACTCATAATCTTATTGGTTGACCATAGCTCTGTCCCACCTCATGCCCACCTTGTGAGTTCCCATTTTAGAACTGCCTCACTTTGTGGTTTTACTCTATAAATGTCCCTAGAAAAGACAAAGTCTGTAGCAACCCACTCCAGACCCCTTCTGTCTCTCTCTCAGACAGAAGCTTTCTTTCTCTTAATA
>RJWT010045054.1:0-11680 GCA_004365215.1 Cuniculus paca
AGGGAGCCAGGGATATAGCTAAGCAGCACCGTACCTGCCTGGCAAGCACGAGGTCCTGAGTGTGATTCCCAGTACCCAAAAATAAATAAATAAATAAATTTAAACATTCATTCACACCTTGTAACTCCTCAGTGAGACCCTACCTTATAAAGTTTTTTTTTAAAAAGCAGGGGATGAGCCAGACATGGTGGTACACACCTATAATCTCAGCACTCAGAAGGCTGAGGCAGGAGGACTGCCATGAGGTCAAGGCTAGCCTGGACCCCACAGTGAGTTCAAGGCCATCCTGAACTACACAGTGAGACCTTATCTCAAAAAAAAAAAAAAAAAAAAAAAAAAGTAGAGGATGCAGCTCAGTGTGAGTTGAATTGAATCTCCAGAACCATCAGAAGAAAAAAAAAAAGATTTTTCTAAGGGAAATCTAAGGGATCTGCTGTTCACTGTAGAGCCTCCATATTAGGGGGAAAAATTCATACACTCAAGCTAGGTGTGGTGGCACATGCCTGTAATCCCAGCACTTGGAAGGCTGAAGCAGGAAGAGTGCTGCAAGTTCAAGGTCAGCCTGAGTTACATAGTTGTGCAGGACCAGCCTGAACTACACACAGAGACCTTGTCTCAAAAAAAAAAAAAAAAACATACAGTCCAAAAACTCACACTGTCAGCATCTTCCATCCACGTGTGCTTCCGATCTTCTTCTTCAATCCCAATACCAATCACAGCGCGCATGACTGCCTGGCAGGTGGCCACGCTCCCCGCCCGGTCACACTCCTCAGCATCCTGAAAAAGGAACACAAAAATTCTAATCTTTGAATTTTGGTACCAGGGATTGAACTCACAACTTCACACTTGCCAAGCAGGTGCTTGTGCCACTTTGATGCCCAGCACTGCACACAACAAAAAAGAAAGAAGCCCCTCCTGGATGTGAGAACCAGAGATATGTCATCTCACAGGTGTGCAGTCCTGCCTGACACAGCTCAACTGCCTCACCAACACATAAGTGTGATAAATACTGAGCACTGAATGAAAACATACTTGCTCGTGTAATAAACTTTAAGTACCTACTGTGTATAAAGGGTTTTATTATGCCACTCAGTAGCTGTAAGAGTTCATGTGCTAAAAAACTTACCAAAAAAAAAATTTTTTTAATTAAAAAATAAAAAACTTACCAAGTAGTAAATATAAAAGACAAATTCAAAAATACTTGTATTTGTTAAGCTGGGCCTCAAGAATCAAAACTGACATAGGAAAGAAATGTTTTGACCCAGACAGGCAGACCTGTCAAGCAGAGCCTACAGCACAAGAGCTGAAGCTGAAACCTTGGGAGGTGGGGTAGATAACCCGTAACCACGGCATCCTGCTGGGCAGACCAACCAGCAGCAAGGCACTCCTGACTTTAGGAAAGCATATTTTGGGATGTACAGATAGAAGCCACACAAAACTCCACAGCATGAAATGCAGAAATGTTCTGAAGATTTGAGATAATAAAATAAGTATCTTGCAATCACATCAATTTGAAAAACACCTCTGATTTAATAGAGAAATGGTGCGAAGGACATAACCATACAGTTCACCAGAAAATAAAAATTTATTTTATTTCATTTCATTTCATTTTATTTCATTTTATTTTATTTTAGCGGCACCGGGGATTGAACTCATGACCTTGTGCTTACCAGGCAGGCGCTTAGACCGCTGAGCTAGATCCCCGGCCCTAAAAATACAAATTTTAAATGTGTAAAATGAAAGTTAAAGCTATTCTTAATTTTATGATGCTAAACCACTGAAAGTACCATTTTAGGATCTGCAACACTGAAGCATGTGCTGACTCCCCAGCTCAACAAAGGTGACTACAAATCTAATACTACCAAGGAACATGTGTGCAGCAATCTCTAGGGAGGGCAGCCTCACCTCTACCTTCAAATACAGAATGCATATCTGACCTAGCAAGTCCAAATGAGGCAATTCATCTTATAAGTATACTCCCATGGACTCAACACAATGCATGTACCAGGACACTTATGTAGCACTGTCTGCAAATGATAAAGACAAAGAGCCACCCCAGTGTGTCCAGTGACAGGAGGCTGATTACAGCATCAGGTACAGGGAACAGGCACTGCCAAGAAGGCCAAGGCACACTAGACATGTCTATAGTGGCTCGGGATGAGATTAACAGACCAAAACAGAATGGGAGCTGTATGTTTCTACAAGCCCAGCACTCAGCAGACAGGCAGGAGGACTGCTGTGAATTCAAGGCCAGCCTGGGCCCCAAGTGAGTTTAATGGCAGCGTGAATTACAGAGTCAGATACTATCTCAAACAAACAAATAAACAAACAAGGTATCTCATCAGACAGTAGGGTCAAGGGCAAAGATGGGGTACACACTGATGCATGACAAGAAGGCCAGCAGATGAGTAGGGTGATGAAGCTGAGCCCAGACCCTGAAGGCCTACAGGCCATACAAGGGTATGGGTATTTGCTCCACATGGGGTAGAGGCTTTGAAGCACGTTTAGCTGGCATGTTGAAATTTATTTCAAATCACCCTGGCTGCTGGAAATACCAGGAAGCTGTGATGATGATCAGTCTGAGATGGCAGCTGTCACCTTAGCTCTACGAGTAAAGGCAGAACCAGAAAACTCTCCATGGATTGAGTGTGAGGAAAAGGACGCCTGAGGTAGGAGCTGAGTGCTTGTCACAGAGGTGAGACTGAGCAACAAATTATTTTGTAAGTGCTTTGAAGGTATCAGGTTTTAGGATTGTCACAAGGTTGCAGGGAGAACACAGGGCATAGTACACATTTGGGGGTTCCTGGAATGTAAAAACTATTCCGAGCAATGGGCAAGCACAGAAGACTCTAGAAAAGGGGCTAAGAGTGACACAGACTATTTATTTAGAAACAGAAGAAAAGAGAAACCAGCAAAGGAGGCAGAGAGAGACCAGCAAGACAAAAACCAGCTACCAAAAAAAAGAAAAAAAATCAACGAAGAATTGGAGGAAGTATGTAAACAGTAAAGAAACCGAAGACTTTTTGATCTAGGGAAGTGAAGGCTGGAAGCAACACTTACACTCATGCAGTGGGGTCAAAGCCTCACTACAGCAAGTTCTGGAAAAAATAGAAAGTGAGGAAGGAACAAGACAAAGATTAGATGCCACAATATATATAAGCACTCAGAGAGTTGGGTACACAGTAGAAGCCCAATAAATGCGGGCTGTTGCCTGGGCATGGTGACACACACCTGTCATCCCAGCACTCTGGGAGGATGAGGCAGGAGGATCCCAAGTTCAGTCCAGCCTGGACGACTCAGTGACTGTGAGAATCTAGCTCTAAAAAGGACCAGGGTAGCTCAGTGCAAAGGCCCTGGGTTTAATTCACAGTGGCTCAAAATAAAGTAAAAGAAGTGAAGCAAAATACTCAAATGTCATAAAACTCATTGTGAGACCACGGAAAATATATACTAGGCTTAAAATGACTGAATACAGAACTGGAATCTAAGACACTCTAGTCAGGTGTCCCCCAACCCCAAGAGGTCAGTCTGCAGCCTGTTAGGAAACAGGCCACACCAGGAGGTGAGTGCTGGGCCAGTAAGCAAGCAAAGCTTCATCTACACTCACTGCCATACCCTACTGCTCACATTCCCACCTGAGATCCACCTCCTACCAGATCAGCAGCAGCTTCTGATTCTCATAAAAGCATGAACCCTACTATTGACTGGCACATAAAGGACTTAGGTTATAGCTCCTTATGAGAATCTCATGCCCGATGATCTGAGGTGGAGCTGAGGTGGTGATGCTAGTGCTGCAGTGTCTGCAAATACAGATGAACATCAGCAGAGAGGATGGACTACAGAGACGATCATAAATCAACTGCTTACTGATTTTATCAAAACCCCTTCAATGCCAAGCATGGTGGCACACCCCTGTAATCCCAGCACTCGGGAGGTAGAAGCAGGAGGACTGCCATGAGTTTGAAGCCAGCCTGGGCTACATAGTTCAAGGCCAGCCTGGACCACGTAGCAAGACCCTGTTTCAAAAAAACAGAAAAGAGGGGTGGGGGGCCCAGTGATGAAATAGCAGAAGATTCTAAGATGCTGAAAGAAAGCTGCATTTAAAAGAAAATACTGGCCGGGCGTGGTGGCTCATGCCTGTAAATCCCAGCACTCCAAAGGCAGCCTGGCCTGCTGGCACATGCCTGTAATCCAAGCACTCAGGAGGCTGAGGCAGGAGGATCGTTGTGAGTTTGAGAGCAGCCTGGACTACAAAGTGAGACCAAGGCCAGCCTGAACTGCATGAGACTGTCTCAAAAAGACAGGAAAAGAAAGAAAGAAGACAGACAGACAGACACAAAGACAGACCAACTGACCAGACCAGACCAGACCAGACCAGACCAGACCAAGACCCACTTAAATCACAGGTTCACTGCAACAGGTGACTCACACTCCCAAAGACCACTTTGTGTAGTATGTGGTGACTGGCTTTCCAACAAAGCCATGAAAACTTTAAAACTACTCTGCCACATGGAGAACAAGTACCTGCATTAAAGACAAGCCTTTGGAGTTTTTGTTTGTTTTGTTTTTTTCGGCATCAGGGATCGAACTCATGACCTCAGGCAGGCACTTAGGCCACTGAGCTAAATCCCGGGCCCTTGTCTTTTTGAAACAGGGTCTCACTATGCTGTTCAGTCTGACCTTGAGCTCACTTTGTAGCCCAGGCTGGTCTTAAACTCGCAAAGATCCTCCTGCCTCAGCCTCCCAAGTGCTTGGATTACAGGTGTGTGCCAGCAGGCCAAGCTGCCTTTAGAGTTTTTCAAAAGAAAAAAAAAGATAAGCATGCCTAACAGAAACAATTATTGAAAGCCTCCACTTCATCAAATGTGCCTACACTGATAGGATCATTTTTAGTGGCTAACTGTATTGCTGAAGCTGAGAAGCCCTTCACTACTCGTGAAGTGTTGATCTTGCCTGCTGCTGAGGACGTCTGTCACGAACTTTTAGGAGCGGCTACAGTGCCAACAGCAACACATGCTCCTCTTTCAGCTGGCATCACTAGATGAACAGTTGAAATAGTAGAGGCAATTAAGGCACAGTGTTAGGAGGATGAGTCACCGTGGTTCACAGTACAGGTTAACGAGTCTACGAGTCTATCCGTACAGACAACAAGGCAACAATGCTTGTTCTTGGGCAATGTTTTCAGGAGCATATACACAATGATGTATCAGATGCAGCTGTTGTGAGTTAAAACCACAAATGTAGAACTATTCAAGTCTTTGATCACAAGCTTTTTTTTTTTTTTTTGTCTTTTTGAGACAGGGTCTCACTATGCAGTTCAGGCTGGCTTTGAGTTCACTTTGTAGCCCAGGCAAGGATCCTCCTGCCTCAGCCTCTGGAGTGCTGGGATTATAGGCGTGCACCACCATGCCCAGCTTGATTATAAGCATTTTGTGTTAGTACATGCACATACGGAATGGTTGTCACGTCTGGAAAGCTTTCTAGTTTCTTCCTAGGGCAAAGGAATTCTTTTTGTTTTTTGGTTTTTTTTGGTACTGGGGATTGAACTTACGACCTCGCACTTTGCAGGCAGTCACTTAAGTCGCTGAGCAAAATCCCCAGCCCAGGATTGATTCTTAATGTAAGTCAACACATTGTGTCATCCACTGAGAAATGCTGACTAGCCTAAAAACATCCCATGAAGCTAACAAGGATGCGATGAAGATTATCAGCGTGAAACACAACCCTTTAACTCAGGTTCGTTCCTGCGTCTCCGTGGAGAAGGTGAAGCACGGCACACATCTCTTATGCACAGAACGGGGATGATTTTCTAAAGGCAGGTCACTACCCAGAGTTTCTGAGTGACAAAAGCCACTCCAGAGACTTCTTTTAGAAAAAGTCACCACTGGCAGCACATTTCAGTGACAAAGAATGGGTAGCAAAACTTGCTTGCTCGTATGACACATTCAACCTGCTCGATAAACCCAATCTGCCACTTAAGGGCAGAATGACAACTGTGTGCAAACTGGCAGATAAAGGCTGCATTCAGTGGGGCGTGGAGGCACACACTTGTAATCCAACTACTTAGGAGGCTGAGGCAGGAAGACTGCAGCAAGTTCAAGGTCAGCTTGAACTACATTGCAAGACCTTGTCTTTAAAAAAAGAAAAGAAAAAAAAGGGACTGCCTCTAAGATAAACTGGAATTATGGGAGCAATTCTGACATGTTTCAAAATTGGCAGATTCTGAAAGAGACTGAGCCAGAACCTTCTTTCTCTCAGCTGATACATGATCATCTATCTCAGTTTTCAAACATTTTGAGCATTACTTCCCCACTATAAAAGACCCTCAAACTGAAAAGGAATGGATCTGCCACCTATTTGTTTTGTTTGTTTGTTTGTGGCACCAGGGATTGAACTCATGACCTCACACTTGCCAGGCAGGCGCTTAGGCCACTGAGCCAAATCCCCAGCCTGCCACCTATTTGTGAATAAGCCAAGTTAATCAACTTTGTTCACACTAGAAAGGAATCAGATGCTTGAGCTCAAAAATAATTCTGGCCTTTAAAATATGTTTCAAAAAACTTAAAGTCTCCATATATTCTAGATTACAGTCAAAGGCAGAATGCCCTGAGATTGCCACAAAAGTAGTGAAAAGCCTGCTTCCATTTCCAACATCCTATCTTTGTGAAGCAGGGTTTTCTCAGTGACAGCAACCAAAGTAAGATTATGGAGCAGACCAGACAGAAACAACAGACTTTGTGTGTCACTATCTCCCATTACCTTCAGAAAGGAATGTCTAGTTGTAGGAAAATAACCTCAGGGCTCCCAAAAATTCTGTATTATGGTCAGTTGTATAACTATTTCATTATATATAACAATGCAATAATAAAGTGCACAATAAATGTAACACACTTGAATCATCCTCAAACCATCCTCCCTAACTACCCCTAGTCTATAGAAAAGTTGTCTTCTATGAAACTGGTCCCTAGTTACAAAAAAGCTGGAGATTAATGTCCTAGTATAAGCAAATGGAAGCAGCAGAAGAGTTTAAGGATAGCTTAAAACAAACAATCCAAACTCATGCCAAGTTTCCTATACTCTGGTCAGTCTCTAAAAGAAAAGCCCAGTTCCTTGTACCAGTGTCTGGAGGAAGGTGGCTCCTCATTCCAAGTGTCTGCCCTCATAGCCTTCTTACTAAAAACACAGGTTGAGCAAAGCAAAAGCAATACACCAGGGCTGGGGATTTAGCTCAGTGGTATAAGCGCCTGCCTGGCAAGCTCAAGGTCACAAGTTCAATCTCTAGTGCCTCGCCAAAAAAAAAAAAAAAAAGAAGAAGAAGAAGCCAGTTGTGGTGGCTCACACTTGTAATCCCAGCACTCGGGAGGCTGAGACAGGAGGATCGTTGCGAGTTCGACACCAGCCTGGGCTACAAAGTAAGCTAGCTCAAGGCCAGCCTGAACGGCATACTGAGACCCTGTCTCAAAAAGACAAGGGTCAGGGATCTAGCTCAGTGGCCTAAGCACCTGCCTGGCAAGCACAAGGTCATGAGTTCAATCCCCATTGGCGCAAAAAAAAAAAAAAAATTTTAGAAGAAAGATTTATACACTCTGAAGAGAAACCAGAGTATGATGATTAAATTTTTAGAAATGAAAAGTGGAAGATCTAAAGTGAAAACTACATTAGTGGGCCAGGGATTTAGCTCAGTGGTGCAGTGCCTGCCTGCTTAAGATCCTGAGTTCGATTGCCAGTACCAAAAAAAAAAAAAAAAAAAAACCAACTACATTAGATGAAATAAATGGTAACCGGGCTTGGTGGCTCACACTAGGGTAATCTCAGTACATAGGAGGCTAAGGCAGGAGGATTGCCATGAGTTCAAGGCCAGTCTGAACTACATGGCAAGACCCTGTCTCAAAAAAGAGAGAGAGAGAGAGAGAAGGTTAGACACTGCAGATAAAAAAAGACCCATGAACTTGAAGACAAGGGAAAAGAAACAATCAAAAATCAAATTGAAAAAAAAACAAAAGAAGAACATTTAAAAATGAACAGAAGCTAGGAATGGTGGTTCATACCTGTAACCTCAGCCAGTTATTTGTGACTCTGACGCAGGAGGATCACAAGTTTGAGACCAGCCTGAGCAACTTAGTGAGATTCTGTCTTAAAAATATTTTGAGCCAGGCATGCTATTCCAGCACTCAAGAGGCTGAGGCATGATTGTTACAAGTTTGAGACCAGCCTGAGCTACAAAGTGAGTTCAAGGTCAGCCTGAACTGCATAATGTGACCTTGTCTCAAAAAGATAGATAGATAGATAAATAAATAAAATATTTTTAAAAAGTGCTGGAGAGGTAGCCCAGTGCAAAGACACTAGGTTCAATGCCCACTATCACCCCCCCCAAAAAAAAACAAAGGCTGAGGATACAGCCCGTTGATACAAGATCAATACATAAAAGTCAACAACACGGGGCCAGGGATTTAGCTCAGTGGTGCAGCATCTACCTGACAAGCACAAGGTCCTAAGTTCTATTCCCAGTACCAAAAAAAAAAATCAACAACATGGAAATAAAAGTGATAGAGTACTTGTGTAGCATGTGCAAGAGTCAGGGATCAATCCTCAACAGTGTACAAAAAAGGGAAAATACTTACAAATACTTCTTTTTTTCTCTCTGGTGGTACTGGAGATTGAACCCAAGGTCTTTGTACTTAAAAAATGACACTATTCCTCAAACTCTGTAAATCTGATGCAGTATCAAAATTTTAGTCGGCAGCCAGGTGTGGTGGCTCACGCCTATAATCTCAGCACTCAGGAGGCTGAGACAGGAGGATCGTTGCAAGTTTGAGACCAGCTTGGGCTACAAAGTGAGCTCAAGGCCAGCCTGAACGGCATAGTGAGACCCTGTCTCAAAAAGTCAAGGGCCAGAGCTTTAGCTCAGTGGCTTAAGCGCCTGCCTGGCAAACATGAGGTCATGAGTTTGACCCCCGGTGCCGCAAAAAAAAAAAAAAAATACCAAGCTCATTCAATAGAGCGAGAATAGTTAGCAGAGGGGCCAGGGATTTAGCTCAGCAGCATAAGTGCCTGCCTGGCAAGCATGAGGTTGTGAATTCTATATCCAGTACCAAAAAAAAAAAGAATAGTTAGCAGAGCAATGATAACTGGATGTATGCATGCCAAAAACTAAGGATGAACTCTAACCTCACACCATATATGAGAACTAACATATGCCTGGTATGGCGGCACACACTGAGGAAGAAGGACTGCAAGTTTTTTGAATTTCTGTGGAAAAAAGTGCCACTCTTTTACCCCAGCAAAAATAACTTTCAAAAGCAAAGATAACTGAGTATAGTAAGCACATGTCTACAATCCCAGTACTCCGAGAGGCTGCGGCATGAGGATCGCAAGTTAAAGAACTGCCTGGGCAATTTATTGAGACCCTACCTCATAACAAAAAATAAGAGAGTGCTGGGAAAATAGCTTAATGCCATGGCCCTGGATTCAATAACCAGTAACAACAACAAAAAAGGTTAAAATAAAGACTTTCTCTAGACATACAAAGCAGAAAGAATTTGGATCAGCAGACCTGCATTATAAGAAATGTTAAAAACCAGGTGTAAGCCAGGTGTGGCGGCGCACTTCTGTAATCCCAGCACTCCGGAGGCTGAGACAGGAGGATCACTGCAAGTTCGAGACCAGCCTGGGCTTCAAAGTGAGCTCAAGATCAGCCTTAGTGGCACAGCGAGACTTTGTCTCAAACACAGACACACAGACACACAGACACACAGACACACAGACACACAACAGGTGTAGTGGCAACGCCTGTAATCCCAGGTACTTGGGACACTGATGCAGGAAGATCTCAAATTCAAGACCCTGTCTCAACATTTCAAAACAAAATAAAAAGAGATATAGCTCAGTGATAGAACACTGGGTAGAGTCCTTGTCCAACATGCTCAAAGCTCTGGGTTCAACGCCCAGTACAACAGAGACAGACAGACAGACACAGAGACACACACCTTCAGGGAAAGAAAATGACAACAGTTGGGAAACCTGGAGCACAAAAAGAAACAGACAGCATCAGAAATGACAACAGCTGGGCATGGTGGCACACACCTGTAAACCCCCTCACTCCAGAGGCTGAGGTAGGAGGATCACTGCAAGTTCAAGGCCAGCCTGGACTACATAGTGAGACCCTGTCTGGAAATGAGAGAAAGAAAAAAAGGAAGAAAGGAAGGAAAGAAGGAAGGAGAGAAAAAGAGACAAAGGAGGAGGGGGAGACAGAGAAAAGATGGACAAAGAAATGACAATAACACAACTAGAAAGATCAAAGACATGGAAGGGCTAGACCTAAGTGGTTAAATTTCAGAAATCCATCTCTTAAACCTGAGATTTTGCCAGGTCTGGTGGCACATGCCTGTAATTCCAGCACTCAAGAGACTGAGTAATCCCAGCACTCAGGAGGATTGTTGTGAGTTCGAGACCAGCCTGGGCTACATAGTGAGCTCAAGGCCAGCCTGAACGGCATAGTGAGACCCTGTCTCAAAAACACCAGGGCTGGGGATCTAGCTCAGCAGTCTAAGCGCCTGCCCGGCAAGTGCAAGGTCGTGAGTTCAATCCCCGGTGCTGCAAAAAAAAAAAAAAAAAAAACCAAACAGCCCTCAGAATCGTTTTGAGTTTGAGACCAGCCTGGGCTACAAACAGCTCAAGGCCAGCCTGAATGACATAGCGAGACCCTGTCTCAAAAAGACAAGGGCCGGGGATCTAGCTCAGTGGCTTTAATGCCTGCCTGGCAAGCGCGAGGTTGTGAGTTCAATCCCCGGTGCCACAAAAAACAGACCTCAGAGCCAGGCGTAGTGGCTCACACCTGTAATCCCAGCACTCAGGAGGTTGAGACAGGAGGATCGTTGTGAGTTCAAGACCAGTCTGGGCTACAAAGTGGGCTCAAGGCCAGTCGGAACAGCACTGCGAGACCCTGTCTCAAAAAGACAAGGACTGAAAAAAAAAAAAAAAAGACAAGGACCAGGGATCTAGTTCAGTGGCCTAAGCACCTGCCTGGCAAGCGCAAGGTCGTGAGTTCAATCCCCGGTGCCACAAAAAAAAATAAATAAGTAAAACAGACCTCAGGATCCCCAAATGCAGCCCACCTGGATCCATTGCTCACGGTTGATCTCCACACCGTTGGCCCGCAGCGAGGTGATGGCTCGGTCAATGATCTTCTCCACCATCTGAGTGTTCCCGTTGGCTTCCTCAAGCTTGGCAGCCGTGATCCAGATGTGCCGGTCTGTAGGAATGTTTTCGCGTGCTTTATTTAAGACTTTTCGGGCATTTTCATAAGTCTCCAGCCTCGCCAGAGCCAGCCAGAGCTATAAAGAGAACAACAGAAAATGGGAGAACAATGTTCTGAAAGCTGGCAGTACTATGTGCCATCCTTCAGGTCAGGTGGTGAGTCTCTTTACTGACTGACTCACTGATGATACTCTGTGACTGAACACAGGACCTTTATAATGAGCTATGTCCCCAGCAGCACTCATACTTAAAATTTTACTTGAGATCAGGTATTGATAAGTTTCCCAGGCTGGGCTCAAACTTGAGATCCTCCTGCCTCAGCCTCCCAGAATGCTGGGATTACAGAGTGCACCAACACACCCAGCAGTGAATTTCAACAAGCTCGCACCACCTCCATGAAGTGCTTCTAAAGACTGTCAAGAGC
>RJWT010045055.1:0-11686 GCA_004365215.1 Cuniculus paca
GATCTGCCTGTACGTATTCTTTTCTTGGACTCCTCATTTCAACTAAGCTTTTTGGTTAACCAATTGTCTGTGATAATAATATAAATGGTGATAAATGGTTTATACTATCACGATCACTTTTTCTTCTACAATATTTTTGCTGATTAACAAATGCATGGTACAAATCTTTGTGCCACTTCAAATCCATCTGTTGAAATTTAATCCCAAGGTGGTGGTACTCAGAGGCGGGGCGTTTGGAGATGATTAGGTTCTGAGGCTCTGCCATCATGCACAGGATTAGTGCTCTTAAACACGAGGCCGGAGGGCATTGTTTAGTCCTTCAGCCTCTAGGAAGACCCAGTGAGAAGGTACCATTTTTGAAAGAGAGAACTCTCATCAGACAGCAAATCCGCTGGTACCTACCTATGGAACAGTAAAAACTAAATTTCTCTTGTATACAGGCCACCCAATTTAGTGTATTTTGTTAGAGAGACCTGAACAGATTAAGACAACAAACTAAACATCCAAAAAATTCAATGCTTTAGGCACTAGGCTAAATTTGGGAAATAGCTGTATAGAAGCAAAATACACTCCTGCCTCGCAGATCTTAAAAATTATTCATAGTGTGTTCTCTTTCAACGTTGCATTGATCGACAAATGTGTTCACATCATCTATTAACCTTGTTATTTGACAAGTAGTTGAAAGGTGGGAAATGCAATTTCCAGTTTTATAATGACAGTGCCTTGCAAATTCCCCAGCCCTTAGTAAAGACTAAATAAGCATTGCTTGAGCGAAATTAATAAATAAAGCCAAATTTTCATTTTCTTTAAAAGTTCAAATAACTTCCAGATTATCTAGGTTGATACTGTGATATAATTTCTAGATTTGTCTCCTTTCAACCAATGACTGGAGATGGGCATAAGTATATTGTTGATATTTTTAATAAGGAAAAATGATTACATGATCACATGTTAGTTATTAAGTGGGACACTGTGTACAAAGGGAAGTACTGATTACACAGTAAGGACCTACTTTCGGAAATTTTCCCCACAGTCTGTCCTCAGCGGGTTTCTAGGACAGAAGTTGAGCAAGGAAATAACCTCACGGCCACACAAGGGTTTGTTAATCAATTTGGTGTGACAAGGGATAAATCAGAATACAATTCATTTCTAGGGGGAGAGGCCTGGATAAGATGAAATTCTTCAAGTGACAGGCTCCTGCCCACTCTTAACACTTTCATCCTATAGAAACTGCCTGGAATATACTTAAAGATTCCCTGGAGCAGCTTGCACTTTTAACAAGTTTTACTCAGCTAAAAAAATTCCTTCATCCCATCCAGTGGAAAAAATCAATGAATAGTCACATATGAAATAGACTCAGTCAATAACATCAATAATTTAACCCTGCAGGGCAGCACGATCTTCTATGCCTCTCCCATGAAATTCGATTTTTATTTCCAGGATTCATCGCTTGATAGTCATGTAGATGCTGTCAGGTGTCATTGCTCTGTCATATGGCTGTCATATCAGCCGTTGATGTCTCTGTGCTACCCAGGGATGTTAAGATTTCTTTAACAGATGGGGAAGTTTCACACTTCCAGTCTTTCAGTACAGCTGGAGCCGATATCTGGGTAACATGCAGCCAGAATTTACTAAAACTACGATCACTTTATTGTGTTGTTTTTCTTGAGAAATTTAAAAATGTAGACAAGTACAAAAAGCGTATCAAATATCCAGGAACCTAGCTATCACCAAGTATTGACAGTTATTAACATTCTGACATGTTTGATTCAAAACTTTTTTTGAAAAATAAATATGATAGAGCATTCTAAGTAAAAATAAAATACTTTGTGCTCTCCAATTTCCCTTCCCTCCCAAAGGTAGATTTGGTCAGGAATTTAATATATGTTTTCTAGTTTGTTAAAAAATTATATATACATATTGGCATCAAAGATCATTGATTTTTTTTAAAATCGCAGATTTATATAGTTTCCATTAATGTAAATAATATTCTTTCTATATTCAAAATTATATATTTTAAGATATATCTTTATACAAGTAAATGTAAGTAGTCTATCAAGTCAGTGTTCTATAATTTATTTATTCACTTTTTGTTTCTAGTTTTTCACTATCCTAACAGACTTTAATTGTTTATAATGTTCCTTTGTACACACACTCAAGTTTCTCTAGACTGGTGCTACTTAAAAGGATAGTTTATCAACTGGCTTTGTAGCTACAAATTATTTCAGTGCCTGGTGAGATAAGGAGGCTGTCACAGAACGGAGTCAACTTGTCGCAAGGTGTAGGTAATAGCTCATCTGATCTTTCCCAGTGAGCCTTTCTCAAGGAAAAAAGTGGCACACTAGTTTACATTCTGGTGCCAGTGGATCCAATAGATGACCACACACGTAAATGCAGCACTTCTGGCTCATGGGGTATGTGACTGTCATTTCACTAAGTACTACTAAACTGCTTTCCACAGTGACTGTCCAAACTTATTATCAACAATTCAATTTGTATCTGAAAATTCAGATTTTTTCCACATTCTTGCCCATTTGGGGGGTATTTGTTTATGACAGCTTTCTTGGTATCTAGTTCACATACAATATAATTCACCTACTCAATATATGTAAGTCAGTAGTTTTTAGCATATTCACGTGGAATGTGGCTGTGCAACCATTTTCACAAACAACTTTTGAACATTCTCATCAGCACCCCAAAAAGTCCCATATCTTGGTGCCATCACTGCCAACCTTCCCATCCTCCAGCCCTAGGCAACTGGTAGTTTGCTTTCTCTACATATAGATTTGCCTATTCGAGACATTTCATATTCACAGAATCATATAAAAAGCAGTCTTTTGTGACAGACATCTTTTACTTGGCACGATGTTCTCAAGGGTGATGCATGTTGTGGTCACACTTTCAGTCCTCTTGATGGTCAAATCATATTCCACTTTGAGGTTCTATCACATTTTGTCAATTTGTTAATTCAACACTAGATTGTTTTATTGTCTTTGCTATAATGAATAATGCTGCTATGAACATTCAGGAACAAGATGTTGTGTGAACTAACGTTTTCATTTCTCTTAGGTACTTATCTAGGAATGGAATTTCTAGTTCAAAATGATAACTCTGTGTATAACTTTTGAGGAGAATGATCAGACTGGTTTCCAAAGTGTCTACCTTAGTCACTTTCTCACTCCTGGAACAAAATACTCAACACTTACAACTTAAAGGAGAGGATTACTTTGGCTCATGGTTTTATGCTATGGTCAGCTTGCTCCAAGGCAGGAAAAGGATGCTCAGGTGCCTGGCAGAGGAAAAGGTGCTCAACTCATGGCATCCAGGAAGTAGAAAGAGATGGCAGGAGCTAGGGAGAGAGATGTACCCTTCCTGGTCATACCCAGTGACCAGTCTCTATCTACACCCCAGCTTCTAACAGCAAGACAACTGTGACCTCATTAGTGGACCAACCCACTGATAAATATAGCACCCCCATGAACCAGTCACCTTCCAAACATGAAAGACCTTTGAGGGACATTTTAGATCTAAATCATAACAATGTCTATAACACTGTACATTCCCACAAGCAGTCTACAAGTGTCCTTATTCCTCCATACCTTTATCAGCACTTATTATCTGACTTTTTATTCATGTCATCCTAGTTGGATAGTATCTCACTGTGGATTTGATTTGTATTTCCTTAATGACTAATAATGTCAAACATTTTTATGTGCTTATTAATCATTTGTTTATCTGCTTTGCAGAAATAGCTACACAGATACCCTGCCTATTCTTTAATTAGGTTATTCGTCTTTTAATATTGAGTTATGTGAGTTATTTATGTATTCTAGATGCACATCCCATATCAGATTTATAATTTTTAAATATTTTCCTCACTAATTTTGTTCTTTTCATATTTTTATAAGTTAATTAAAATGTACAGAAGTAAACCCAATATGAATCTTAAATGCATAGTTCAATTACTATACAAGAAGTTAAAATATAACCTTTTGTATACATATATATAAATGTGTAGGTAATATATAATTATTTTATATAGCCTACTAATTTAATACCTTGCTGGGTGAGAGTTTCTACTATTTTGTTAAGGATTATGTGATGATTTTTATGAAAAAAATAGCCAGGCATGGTGCCTGTAATCTCAGCACTTGGGAGGCTGAGCAGGAGGGTCACCATGAATTTGAGGCCAGCCTGGGTTACATAGAGAGTTCAAAGCCAACCTGCACTACATGAAAAGACCCAGTCTCAAAAACAAATGTAGGTGTTTTTTGTTTTTTTTTTTTTTTCCTGTAAGGTCTTGGTTTTTCTGCCAGTACACTGGCCTTTGCTGAAGAATTTGCAAAGGACTGAGATAATCTCTTCCTAACAGGATTGCTAGAATTCAACTCCAAACTCATCTGATTCTGATATTTTTAATGGGAAGGATTGTAATTACCCATGTTCTTTTGTATTGGATTCTGAACATCATTCATTTTATGATATTGGGTGTTAGACACTATTATCTTCCTACAAATAATGCTAGACTTTAAGAAGATATTTATGTTACTTGTGGACCAGTTGATGGTTTTGAAGTTTATTTCTATGTTTTACTTTATTTTATTTTTTGGTACTGAGGATCGAACTCACAACCTCACACTTGACAGGCATGTGCTATGCTACTGAGTTATAGCACTACATATACATTAAGACTAGTTGAGTTCCATACAAAAGTTGGATACCTTATCATCTTATCTCTGTACTGCAAAATTATTTTTAGTAATAATCATAAAACAAAATAAATACATTTCACATGGAAGTTAAAGTCAGTCCTGTCTCACAAAAGTTTCAAATCCAAATAAAAGAAACCCCGAAAGATTACACAGATTGTGTGGATAGACTGAGTAACATATTTTATGTTTCTTTGTCTTTATAACCAATGTATTATTTCTAATTAACTGCTTAAAGACAAGAATAGATAGGACCATTAAAGTTAGTGATGCAGCCACTACTGATGCAAGTGCAAATTTTTCTAAGCCATTATAGACTTACTGTTACAGTTTGTGTTTAGATGTCCCCCAAAGCCTCATGCAGTCATAGATGGGGCTTTTTCAGAGTTGGGTGACTCTAGACTGTGTGACTGATTCCGGGTGCAATGCTAGGATTAAATTGGGTGATTACTAAATGAGTCTACTGATTGGATTGACACTGCTCTAATCCCTGCAGACTGGATACAACACAAGGGACAGAAGGAAGTTTGTCTCCCTCCCTGTCCCTCCCCACAGTGCTTATTTTGCTACCTTCTGCCTGCCACGAACAGTTTCTCCTCTGCCACTCTGCCTTGGAGAGATCTAATAATGGACTGAGACCTCTACAAACTGTTAGCTAAATAAACCTTTCCCCCTTTAACTCTGGGTGGTAGGTATTTTTGTCTCAGCAACGAAGAAAAGTAACTAAGACACTTTGCACATACTGAAGGCTGACTGTATGACTGAGAGGCCTCTGAATTGACTTCTGTTTAAACTCAGGGTTTTTGTTTTATGTGGTTTTTTTTTTTTTGTACCAGAAATCGAGCTCAGGACTTCACGCTTGCCAGGCAAGTGCTGTGGCACTGAGCTATATCCCTGGCCAAACTCAGAGTTTCTTAAAGGGCGAACAACAAAATTGTGACTCCCAGGGGCTGGCGGAGAAGCAGATAATTAGGCAATGCTGGTCAAGGGTGTAAGGTCTAAGGTCCTACTAGCAAGAGAAATACACTCTCAATACCACTGAACGCCATGGTGCCTATGAGTAATAATGTATAGTATACTAGAAAATCGCTAAGAGGTTCTAAATGTTCTCATCACAAAAAATAAGAAGTATGTGAGGTGATAGATGTTAATTAACTTGAGTCAATCATTCAACAATGTAATGTATAAATATATCAAAATATCACATTGCAAATCATGAATATATATAGTTTTTCAATTAAAATAAAGCCAATTTTCAAAATAAAGACAGTTTAGGAAATTTTCTTTAAAATGTAAGTATAAATGGTAACTATCTGAGGTAATGCATTTGTTAATTAGGTAGATTTAACCATTCTAATATATATATATATGTACATGATAAATATGTATAATTTTATATATCAAATTTAAAAATAAATCTGAAAAAATGGGCACATATATACAGTTAAGCTTAGAAGGAACTGATCTTTCTTTTCTCAAAGTAGCATTTCATCCCTGGTGTTGTCTGGAACTACAGACACATGAGGATAGTATACAGCAGACTAAAGGTTAGCCGGTCCTACAGTCATTCCTAAAGCTCCCAGAGGCAATGACCTTCTTGCTGGTACTCTGGGGAGACCCATCTCATCCCCCAACCTTGATATATTATCTTCAGCAGTGCAGGGTATTCCTCTCTCTGAAGATAAACCAGACACCACAGCTTGTACTTATGAAGTCCTGTCTATCTCCTGCCCACCACTGGGACCTCTTTGGTGGCTGTTCTTCCACTCCCATTAGCCCAGCAGATGCTCTTCAGTGTGCTGAGCTAGAGAAAAAGAATATCTCTGTCCTGTCCATGTACTGTAAAGCAACAAGACTGCACATCCAACCTCTCACATGACATATGAGGAGTGATCAAAACTTACGGCGAACGTGTACATTTTTAAAAAAATGTATTACGGTAAAAGACACATTTCCATTATTCCCTTCAAAATCCTCCCCCTTACACATTTATTCCATGGTTTTGCCACTTTTTGAAGCAGTTCTG
Organism: Cuniculus paca; assembly: GCA_004365215.1. Lineage (NCBI taxonomy): Eukaryota > Metazoa > Chordata > Mammalia > Rodentia > Cuniculidae > Cuniculus > Cuniculus paca. The sequence continues at coordinate 6,736 of RJWT010045055.1, forward strand.
GAAGTTCTCTTTCTTCAGCGTCTTTTAGCTGCACTGTCATGGCTGCCTCAGTGTACTGAATCCATTGAAAATGCTCATCTTTGTGGTCATTTTGATTTTGTGGAAGAACCGGAAGTTTCATGGTCCCAGACTCAGTGAGGAAGGTGGACGAAGATGCACGACCTTTCCTTTAGTTGGTACTCAGCAGCGGCATCCACTGCAGCTTGGATCATAATTCCTAAAGACACCCATGAAAGAGAACATCTGGATCTGCTTTGGAAAGTGGCAAGAACGATACAATAAGTGTGTTTGAAGCAATGGGGAATATATTAATGGCAATGTGTCTTTTACTGTAATAATTCTTTAAGTTAAACAGTTATCATATATTTTGAGTACTTCTTATAGCTCCCTCAGTTACCCACATACACTCACACAGGGGTATATCGGAAGGGGTCTGTCCACTGAAATAATTTTCTTAGTATCATTACATAAATATTCAAAGCAACTGACATATCATATTTTGTGATAAATTGTCTCATTTTAGTATCAATATCTCAATATAGAAACTCAGTGCCTTGAAGTTTAACAATTTGTATTAATAAAATCCTCCAGACTGGAGCCTTTTGCTGGGGTAAATTTGACAGTTAGACTGGATTGTCAGTTAGACTGGCTTGAGAGATGTTTAGGCGATTAATTAAGTACACTCTGGGTGTGCCTGGGTGGGGCATGGAGATGTGAACTTTGGGTCCGAATCTGGTCCCTAGCCTCTTCTTCAATGACATTAGTCTCCTACTGTGCTTCCTGACTGCCATGAACTCAGTACTGTTGCTCCTCACACCCTCCCACAATCAGGTTCCTGCCTTGGATCCAGCTGACCTGGGAGTGAATCCACTGAAACTGTGAGCCAAATAAAGCGTTTCTTCCCTTCAGTTGTGTGTATCAGATGTTTGGTCTCAGTGATGAAAAGTTGACTAAGACAGAACAATTTGACTAAATTTTAAAAGTAAAAATAAATTTAGCTTTTGTAAAACTTACACATGCCTCTCATAAAGAATTAAATTAATGCAAGAAAGACAAAAATGAAAGTAAAACAGTCGAATTCTATTACCTGTAAGTAATCATCATTTCATAAAAACAGAACCATGCATTATTTCAATAAAAAGTATTAAATGCAATTTGTCTGAATTTAAGAGAAGAACGATAAACCAAAGTAAAACCAGTGAAATCACTTAACATTCACACAAACGCTTCTTCACGCAATGAGATATCTTCCAACAAAAGGTTCTTCTGAAATTAAGGACAGATACTAAATAAAACACAGAGAGGATAGTCATTATGTCTCATTAAATGCACAATATAATTTTAGACAGTGCATGACAATTACCTGCAGGTCTAGATAAACGCATTAGCAATTTCATTATTCCTATTTTCATTTATATTCTGTAACCATAACTCCCAGAATTATTTAGTGTTTGTTTTCTACACAGATAAATTTAACACTTACTGCCAGTGCAGGGTCTCCTTTCCTAAATTCTTCATTTTCCCTCATCTAGGGATGTTTGTCACCTACTTACTTGCTAAGAAGGGCTTGCACAGAATTTCCTATGCAGGTCTCGGTGTATCCTTTATACTTTAACGTAGGGCCAGTGTGCCTCCTGTGCGCTAGAACAGGCTCCCACACCGAGAAGGACCTCGTCCTTGGGTTAATATTCTGTTGTCCCTGTTCTGAAATTCTTAATGTTTTGTTTTTTAACAAGACTACCATCCTTTTCATTTTATATTGAGCCCCACCAATTACATAGCTAGTTTTGATTCAAGGCATTTGTTCGGACATCACAGGCCTTCAGAACACAGTGCCAGTGTCTTCCTCATATTCCACACCGCCACAGGGAAGTCGGAGGCCAGTTCGCTTTCCTGTGCAAGTTATTAGATAGTGCTGTCTCGATGCCCGAAGAAATCCTTCTGCGTCTTTGAAGCGCAGTCACTTAACCAGAGTGTGACTGTGTGCCCAGCTTCCTATACTACCGTCTTTTGGAAGCCTGAAGGTTCCTACCTCAATCTGCAGACTTGTTTCAGGGAACTCTTCTTGGGTAATGTAACTCAGTAATTTTTTACAAAGGGAAAGAGGCTGACCCAGGTCTCCATATGTTTTTTATTAAGCTACTCTCCCCCACACTGGGACCTCAAACCTCCATTGGGAGCAGAGGGGGCGTAGCTCAATCCTCCTCCAGGAGCAAGGGAAAGAGATCCCTTAGGAAGGCAAAACAAAACCCTGACCCTAAGTCCCTCTCCAACTAACTTATGGTAAAATTCCCTGAAACGCTGTCTGTTATTACTGATCCCAGCTTTGGAGTAGTAGTGATTTCCTGCTGTTGCTAATCTCTTGGCGTAACAATGCCCATCTGTCATGGCAACTCTGCCATCACACGTGGAAACAATTTCTAGCACTAACACCCACCCAGTCCTGTTTTAAATAATTAAAGTGGTTTTCTTCCCTTTGTGCACTCCTGCCTGACAGATCCATAGGCAGCTATTGTAGTTATAGTCATTGAATTGCAGTTATTATTTGCATTGTTTAAATGCTGTGTACATTTTCTGATTTTTGTTTTGTTTTGTTTTTGTTTTGTTGGTCTTGATCTATCAGTCGTCTGGGGGTTAGAAGTCAAAACACTGTATTGAAAGACTGAATTTTGCCTTACAGTTCTGTCATTTTAAAATTATTTTATTTAATGGTTATTCATGCATATTGTTCGATGCAGACAGGATTAAAATAGTTACATTTTTAAACTGGAATTCAAAATCAGTTTCTGCTCGGTGAAGTGCGTGAGCCCTTCCAAATTTCAGTGGCTCAAGGTTCCAATGGGAAAAACGTGTTTTGGGTCTGCACGTTTCCGTGCTGTGTGTATTATTTTTCTTTCTCTGGTTTCTGCCCTCTGATCCAGTCTGCATTTTCTTCCAAACATTGTTTTCAGTTCCCTAGTTTCACATGTTTTTCCCAGCAAGGTGATAGATGTGTTCTTTTTCACAGTGTAGGTTTGTGTGTGCGAATGTATTTAACATACACATCCATCTATTTCCACTTCAATGAAATGGATGCGACAACTTTATAGTGTTTTTTTGCTTCTCTTGTCTGTTTTTATGGTACTGGAATCATATGTTTAAAAGCATTTACTGCTAAAATCATCAGGGTTTAGATTTTGGAGAAATAACTTTTCTTTAATAACTCCTTCATTTTTTATTATTTTTATAAGTTTTCTATTTTTCTCATTGTGATAATTTATATTTTGTATACTACTGAACTTTTTTCAAGATTTTCAGGTCTATACCATTATTTCATTCTAATTTGGATTTATATAAAAAACGTAAAACTCCTTTACTTAATTTCTTTTTAAATTGTCTCTTCATATATTCTGCATAACCAAAGAGAACAACTAATTTCATTACCACTTTTATTCTTCTATAAATAAATACTTTTAAATTAAATTGTATAGAATATGTATTTTTACTTTGAACACATTAGTAAAACAGTCTTATGTTACATTTCATGTAAAATATACAAGATACATAATGAAAAAGTAACGACCTTCTCCCAGTCTATGCTTTTGTGCTCTGAGACAATGCTGTTATTATATTTCAACCCTCTTATGCGAGCTATGCAAGCACAAACACACACATACACATTTGTTGTTTGCTTTTTGTTTTTATGAAAAATGAATACATCACCTTTTAACTTCCAGTTTTCAGCATTGAGGTAATTGGATATCCCTTGATATTACTATGCATAGAGTTACTTTATTCTTTTCAGTAGCTGCATGATGCTTTATTCTACGTACATATCGTAAAGCTTTCAACCTTCCTATTGTTGACGGCCTTGAAATTTTTCATTTTTGAATACTACAAAACAATTCTGCATAAGTTTTTGTCTATGTGATTTTAATTATACATTATGGATTCTCTCCAAGAAAATGACTACAAATGATATTTTTCACATTAACATTTAGTACCAGATTATTTTAGAAGCAATTTCAACTTTTTTAGCAGTGTAAAATAATGACAGTTTCCTCACATTTCCTTCAGCCATGAATGTTATAAGTAATTTTAATTGGTACCAATCTCACAAACAGAAATGTGATCTCAGAGCTTGAATGTACATTTATGTGGCTCCTAATGATGCTGACCTTTTGATATGTACTTGTAAAGTCTATCACATTTCCAACTTTATAAATGTCCTGGGTATATCCATTTGCGCCTTGAATTATTTGCTATTCTACAGGCACCCTATATATTTGGCACAGTAACCCACTCTGTCATGGTCATTTATTCATCTGACTTACAGTCATTGAGAGCCCTACAGCTAAGGCACTTTTTGAGGGCTTGGGGACATAGATAAACAAAGGATTATCTATGTCTGATAAACTAAAGTAATATAATTTCAGATAGTGTCCAGAACCATAAGAAACATAGCATAAGTAGAAAATGATTGGGTTGAAGAATCTCAAGCATAGTGATCCATTAGACTTGTAGAAGAAAATATTTGAGCCAGGTGTGGTGGCGCATGCCTGTAATCCCAGCATTAAGGAGGCTGAGGCTGGAGGATCCCTGCAAGTTCAAGGCCAGCCTGGGCTACATAGTGAGTTTAAAGCTAGATAGTGAGACTATGTAGCTTACACTACATAGTGAGACCCTGTTTCGAAAAACAGAGAGAGAGAGAGAGAGAGAGAGAGAGAGAGAGAGAAAATACTTGAAAAAAATTTCAAATGATATGAAGGACAAGGTTATGCTAAAATTTGAGGTCAATATATTCCAGGCAAAGGAAAGTACAAACTGTAAGAAATAAAGTCAATATATTTGAAAAGCAGCAAGAAATTTAGAGAGACTGATAAGAGATACTTTCAGCTGATGGAAGCTGACACTGGAGAGCCTGAGGAGGGCCAGGCTGGATGAGGCATTCTAGGCCATGGTGAAAAGATCA
>RJWT010045056.1:0-11682 GCA_004365215.1 Cuniculus paca
ATATGTTCTCTTTATCTTCACTGAATTCTATAGGATAGTACAGCTGCTGTACTATCACCATTTTCCAGAGGAGAAAACTGAGGCAGAGGTGATGAAATGATACAAAGCTGACGAAAGAGTCACACCACTGGTGGGAGGCAGAGCAAGGCAGCTTGGTTCCAGGTCACATTTTGCCTTCTTGATTGATTTAACTCTAAAAAACTTGATGTCAGGGGGCATCCTAGACAATTAAACCAGGAATAATGACAAGACTTACTCTTCTTCAGTCATATCCTAAGTCAAAAAATCTATATTATGTGGTAAAAATATCCCATATGATTTGTATCTTCACAGCTCTGAGGGAAAAATAAATGGTTTTGGGGGTTTTGGTTAAAATGTACCCTAAGAGTTAGATATTAAAATAAATCAAGCTGCATGCTGTGGCGCACACTTTGTCTTAGTTACTTTCTTCATCACTGAGACAGAATACCCAGCGCCTACGACTTTAAGAAGGAGAGGTTTGTTTCAGCTCATGGTCTGTAAAGGTTTCAGGCCAGGTCCCAGGCAGAGCAGCACAGCACAGGGGCACTGTGAGGGACAGCTGCTCGCTTCAGAAAGGGAGGAGCCGATGCCTGCCACGCTTAGCTGCCGGAGCTCCTGGAATGACTGAGGAAACTGAGCCCGGAGCAACGCCTGCTCCGCTGGGACAAGGCATGGTGCGCCACACAGAACATTTACCTTTCTTATGGTCACAGACTCAGCTGTTCTCACTCCTCCAATCTCACACCAACTTCGCCTCACCCCACCCCACCGCATGAAACACCCAGCTCAACAAACCTGGCTGGACTTTGGAGTTACTCCAGGAGGTCCTGCCCAGGAACCCCAAATTCAGGCTGGTGCTATGTTCTTTTCCAGGATTGTCACTGTTTATCTACAGGAGCCAGAAAGAGAGAGAGACCCTTCTAGGTCATGTCCACAGTGACCCCTCTTCTGACCAGACCCTGTTTCCTAACAAGTCAGGTTTACGGCCCCACAACCCAGTTACCTTTCAAAAGCCTTTCCTATGAGAACAGACTTTGGGGTACATTTTAGATCTAAACCATAAGGCACCTGTAATCTCAGCACCAGCAAGGCTGAGGCAGGACTGCCGTGAATTTCTAGCCAGCCTGGGCTACATAGTAAGACCCTGTCCCAGCAAATCAATTAATCAATCTTTTGCTAGAAATATAAATGCAATAATAATAATTATGAGTTCAATTTAAATAAGTGTGCACATATGTTCTCTTTATCTTCTCTTTATGTTCTCTTTTTCTTTAGACTTTAAAAGAAAAATGGAAATCTGGTTGATTGCTAGAACTTTTCTATTCAAAAAGAAATTCTGGAAAGAAAATGAGAAATGTAACAAGCTTAAACATAAAGTTCCAAAATCTAAGAAAGCAAAAACAAAACAAGATAAAAACAAACAAACAAACAAAACCAATGCAAAACACAAAGAAGAACAAGAAGCTGACCCAAGACCCCACGCTGAAGTTCCTGAGTGCGTACCCCTACCGTCTGCAAAGTCCTCTCAATAACCCTCCCCTCCTTCCACCATCCCAGGCAAGCACTTAAGAAAAATGTCTGTGTCACAATCTAACTGAAGCCTCCAGCACAAAGGCTGTGCTAATAACAGCCAGGATTCTATGGCAGGATTTCAAAAGCAGCAGGCAACAATTTAATTAGTTCTGAGTCAATACATCTCCATGAACCCCAGCAAGTACGTAAGCCATCAGCCTTATCAGCAATTATCCACAAAAGATTATTCACATAGAACCATGATGCCTAACTCTCGGCAACACTTAGCATAGAATATTTATAGTCTTTTCTTTTAGAATGACTAGTGATGAAAAATGCCATTTAAATGCATCATAATTAATTCCACTGGAATCCTTGATTTAGAAAGAACTCACACAAATAGAGATAATATATAGGAAAACTCCAACTGATCTATGGTAAAAAGACAGACAAGTAACAAAATAATGTCACAGATACTTTGTAATTTCGCAGGCATGGATATTTTATATAGGAAAGACATTAATTCCGGGGGGAGTGGGTCATGTTTGTGTCACTCCTATGTGTATTGCATGTAGCTGTTCATCAGTTAACGCCTTCACTTGAATAATTCTTATCTGCCTCTAAATTTCATTCATGATGCTATATATACCCTGCTCTCAGTTAAGCGGTGATTTTTAGTTTTGATGAAAAGGTTCTCATTTGAGAATGTGAGACTCTTGATGAAAAGCCCTAATGAGACAAATTGGATGAGAGTGTATAGCAGGCTCCCAGCTCCACCTCTTTCCCCATGACATACACCCCAGCACCTACACTCAGTAGATGTAGTACAAATCCAGTGCAACAGAGGACCCAGGGGTTTAGGACATCTCCTTGACTGCTCATGGCGAGTCCAATACAGGACTTCTCCCCACAAAGCCATACACATAATTCACATTTGCAGTAGTGGTTGGCTAGCAGAATGTCATTTTTCCTGCATTGTCATGGGATTATGCTTACTAGCTGACATTTTTAGGGGTTTCAATTTCTAGTGCTCCTGACCTTGATAATCAGTTTGCATTAGGTTTGGCTATGAGTGATGGAAAACTCCAAACAGAATTTTCTTAGCTAAGATAAAAGTAAGAATCCAACTAGGTAGTAAAGGACAGTTGTACTTATTCCGCAATGACACCTAGCCCTGCTGTCCTGCTGCTCTGTAATGCCAGGGCCAGGATAGCAAAGACCATTTTACAGGAAGCGGGATGGAGGGGAAGATGAGGAAGAGGAGATGGGCACATGCACACAATGCTGTTAGGATGAAAGGTCTCCATGGTGGTTGTTGAACATATCCATGAATCCCTGGATATCATCATGAGGAATGGGCACCTGTGTCCTTGCCCTTTGAATGTGAATAGACCTCTGGAATGTGGCAGAAGTGATGCCACAGAGTTTCTCAAGGTAATCAGGACATGAACCCTCTAAGAACCCTCATGAACCTTACAGAATATTCACACTAGGAGTCTTCAGCCAAGGAGAACCAAGTTGTGATACGTGCTGTACCGCACCAGAGAAAAAAGTCTGACAACCATGAAGACCATGAAGAGCACGCAGGGAGAAGAGGTGGGGAGGAAGAGGGAGAAGGAGTAAGGGAAGGAGGGAGGCGCAGAGAACTGGAAAGGCAATCGTTTACTTCTCTGGCCAGTTAAAATCCCGCCATTGTACCAGAATGGGAGAACAGATAGCAGGGACAAACAGCTGTCTCTCTCCCTCAGCAGATACACAGTTGCAGGACGATTTTTATAAACATGCAAACTTTATGACTTAACAACACAAGTAGGTTATATGCCAGAAGATGCATGATCATCAAGCTTCACAGACATCTATATAAAAATGGAATGGTAATGACTGTTCCATTTGACTTTCACAGAAATTACTCTTGAAATGTTTCTTTCTTTTGTCCAATTCTTTCTAGAGTATTTTTTTCAGGAAAACATCTTTTTAAATAAAGGTAACAGGTAAACCATGTAAGACTTTCAAATGCAAAATGAAAACACAAAGTCTTGTTCCTTTGCATCCTCCCAAATCATCATTTATCCAGAAGAAATTACTATTGAGTTTTTTGTGAATCTTCTCAGAAATTTCACTTGATCAGACTACATATGTACATTTCTTTAAAAAAATAAAGAAAAGAAAAACCACACTAATGTGTTATAATGTAAATACTACTTATGCTTTCTTTTTTCCCACAAAAATATATTTTAGAGATCTTCTCATGTAAACAGGCATACAGAAATATATAACTCTCTTTTTATACACGTATTTGAATTGTAGGATTTCCTAAGTTTTACCTTAGAGATTCACTCATGAAACCATCATCACAATCATGATCCTGAGCACACCCATCACCTCCAAATATTTTCTCACATTTTTTCCTCCTGTCCCACACCTACACAGTTATCAATTACTGATCTAGTTTCTGTCACTAGAGATTAGTCGGCAATTTTTAGCATTTTATGTTAATGGAATCATACTTGCTGTTTAGTCTTTTACTTAGCCTGTTATTTTGGGATTTATGCAGTCTTTTGCACATTCCAACAGTTTAGTTCAGATTTTACTGAATAGTATTCTACTCTGTTGATACCATGATTTGTTTATCCGTTTACCTGGTGATGAACATTTGGACTGTTTCCAGTTTTATGTGGAAAGCTACAATATGCATTTGTTTACAAATCTTCCAGAGAATGTCAGCTTTCACTTCTTATAGCTAAATAGTGAGAACTAGAAAGGCTAGATCATATGGCAGGTATATATTCAACTTTTAAAGGAGTAATGAAAGTGTTTTTCTAATTAGTCGTACTATTTTCCCTTTCCAACAACAATGAGAGTTCCAGTTGCTCCATATCCTCACCAACTCTTGTGTTCAGACTTTTATATTTAAGACATTCTAATAAGTATGTAGTGTTAATTCATTGTACCTTTAACTTACATTTCCCTATTAACTAATTATTGTGAGCATCATTTTACATGCTTAGGCACTATTGGTGTTTTTGCTGACGTGTCCATTCATACCACTGCCTATTTTTAAAGTAGGCTATTTGTTTTCTTTTCATTGTGTTTTTGAAGTTTTCTGAGATGATATAATTTTATGGTCAGCAATCTTCAAAGAGTAGAAATTACTTTTAATGACACCCACTTTATTGATTTCTCATTTATGGGTTTTGAATCTAAGAAATCTTTGTCCAATCCAACAAACACCACTAAGATTTTGCTCCCATGGTTATATGCAAGAGTTTTACAGTTTTTATTTTATATTATGTTTGGGCCTATGATTCACTTTGAGTTAATTTATATGCAGTGGGTCAAGGTTAATTTTTATATAAATACACAACTTTTTGAATACCATTATTATTGAAGAAACTGTGTTTTCTCCATTAAACTGCCTATGTACCTGTGCAAAAACAAAAAACCTAAGCATGCTGATCTATTTCTCCATTCTAACATTTTCCATTGGCCTGTCTAATGTTACATGAGTACTGCATTGTTTTAGTTGCTCAACCCTTAGCCATGTGCTTTGGATTCAGGCAGGTTAAGTTCCTCCACTGTGTTCTTTTTTGGCATTTTTTTTCTATTTAAGATACTTTATAATTCCTTATAAAAGAAAAGTAAGTTTATAAATTTCTACAAAGATGACATTGAATCTATAATCAAAATGGGAAGGATTAATGTCATAACACTATGAGTCTTCTGATTGATGAACATGGTATGTACATTTCCATTAATTTAATATTTAATTTTTTCATTTTTCAATCAGATTTTATCAGTACATTTTAGATATACTTAATGATTATACTCATTATAGAGAATTTGTACCTGTACATGTTAAAACTTGATTCTTTTTTCCCATTCCCCTACCTGCCTTTCAATCCCTACTCCCCTTCCCATTTTCAAAAGTTTTGTTCCCATTTTTTCCTTCTTTTCTCTCTCTTTTTTTACTTTTCCCTTTTTTCCTTTCCCCCTACCCCCTCTGTTACTCCCTCCCCCAATTTGAACATTTTCTTCCCATTTCACAATACCTATTATAGCCAAATCTTGGAAACAGCCCAAATGCCCATCAGCTGGTGAATGGATAAAGAAGATATAGCTTTTTATACACTGGAGTTCTACTCTGCCATAAAGATAAGCTCAAGAAATTTCTGAGTGAATGGATGCACCTTGAGACCATACTCTTAAGTGAAATAAATGGGACACACGTGTAAATACCACATTGTTTCTCTGGTGTGAGAAACTGAGAGTGTAAATAATCTTTAATCATTCAGCAATATTTTGGCATTTCTACTTAATCGATCTTGTACATCTTCAGACAGATGAAAGTTAAAGTGTTACATATTTTTGTCACTATGCAAATGGTTGTGTTTATTAAATTTTATTCTTTACATTTTGTTGCTATTATATATGTAGCTGATTGTTATACAGTAGGCTTATATCCTGCAACCTTGTTAAACTCATGTATTACTTTTTGTAGGTTTCATAGTGTTTCATCTAATAGTTTTTGTAGATTTCATAGCCTTTTCAGAAAATGTCATTAATGAATTAATGGTTTCACTTCTTCCTTTCAAATATGACTGCATTAGGGGCTGTATCTCAGTGACAGAGCACTTTTTTTTAGCATGGTAAAGATCCTGGATTTAATCCCCAACTTGACATAAAGCAAACAAGCAACAAACAAACCAAACAAATAGACAAACAAAAAAGCCCTGTATGCATTTGCTTAATTAATTCATTTTCCTTATTGCACTAGCAAAAACACTGGTAGAATGTTGACTAGAAAAAATAAGGACATGCATCTTTATCTTTTTCCTGTTCTTAGGGATAAAACATTCTGTTTTTCATTGTTAAAAATATTGGGGTTAAATGTAGGTTTTTAATGAACATCTCTTTATCTGATGGGTAAGGTGCCTCTTTAAGTTTGTTGAGACTTTCTATCACGAATGGATGTTGGATTTGTCAGATGCTTTTTATGAATCTATTAAGATGATCATAAAATTTTGTTTTTTTAGTTTTTCGATTGTTGATATATTTCCTTTCATTGATCAACATTAAAATGTTAAATGACCTTTGCGTTCCTGGGGAAGAAACCTACTTGAATGTGACGTGCTATTATCTTTATAATTCATTGAAGTTGATTTTATAAAATTTTGATAAGAATTTTTACATCTATGTTTTGGAGAGATAGTAGCCTGAGTTTCTATTTTCTGTAATATCATTTGGTTTTGGCATCACAGCAATGCTCATCCCATGAGTTCGGGAGTAAGCTCACCTTTTCACTTTAAGAGAGTATGTGTGAAACTGCTGCCATTTCTTCTTAAAAGTTTGGTAGAATTTATCAGTCAGGGCCCAGAATGTTCTTTTCTTTGCAAGAAGGTTTTTAATTACAAATTCAATGTCTTTAGTAGATGCAGGATTATTCATGCTATCTGTTTCTTCCTGAGGAAGCTTTGAGTGAGCTGTGGTTATTTCTGTCCTTGGAGAAATGCATACATTTCCTCTAAGTTTGTTGGCAGCCCTTGAAACTGGAAATTGACCACACATGAAGGCTGGTGCATGGCCCTTCCAAGAACAAAGAGTGCCTGGGGCAAGCCTTGTGAAGAAGCTGCTTCAGCTGAGAGAACACTTAGCCCCAAGACAATCTAAACAGTAGGTTGTTAGGACAACAGGGTATCATGTGACATTACGTTGCTAAAAGTGTATAAATAAACACCCCTGCAGTGAGGTAGCTGTTCCTTTCTTCCCATCAGGAGACTAAGGGCTCCACCTGACCCAAGCTTTGTCTCTTCTTTATTTTCTCATGCTCTCACAGTCCTTCAGCCAAGAAACCTCAAAGGCTACAACAGTTTGTGGCATAAGTTGGGGCAAATTTATTGGAACAAAATTACCTATAATATTCTCATCCTTTTCATAGTGATAGGATCACTAGTTATGTAACCTTTATCATTCCTGATACAGGTAATTTATGTCTTCCTTCTTTTTACTTGATAAAATTGGCTATAGCTTATCAATTTTATTTTTCTCCTCAATGAACAAATGTTCAACTTTCTTTCTATTGTTTTTGTTTTCTATTTCACTGAGTTGTCTTTGTTATTTATTTCTTTTCCTCTGCTTACCTTGCACTTCCTTTGAGCTTCTGTTTCTTAAAGTGAGAAGTCAAAGTTGTTGAATGAAATCTTTTATTGAAGATATTACTTATTGCTCTCACCATTTTTTTTGCTTTGAAATCTACTTTGATTTCTTTGGATTTGTGTTAGTTTTGTGCATATTTTAGTCCTTTATTTTTAAATCTATGCCTTTTTCTTTAAAATGGATATCTTGTATGCAGTATGCCTCAGCACTCAGAATAAACATAGCCAGTACACATTATATTAATGGTTAGTCTCTTGGGCAAAAGTGTATTCAATGGACAATGTTGGTGAACAGCAGTCATTGCCATCTCTTGGTTGCGGGCAGAGTTGATACATTTTTGTGCTGGAAACTTGCTTTGCGGCTGTGATGGCTTGTAAGTTATGAGTTTTTTTAAGTATGAGAATTTCCATATATAACTAGAAAACTCTGTAGAATGGTTAGGTTCCAGGAGACACCAGGGACATGAGTCACTGTTTTATAAGCTGTAATTGTCTGCAGTTAGTCACCCTTACTGTCAAGTTTTCAAGCAATTGTGTTTTTTGTAAAAATAACACTTTAGGAACTGGAGATGTCTTGAGAACTTCAGTTAATTAAACCATCTCAGTTAGATGGCAATCTATCTTTTTTCTAAGAAGGAAGGTTAGGTTCTACACCATTTGTGGAAGATAATTTCTGGATTAATTTTCATTGTAATTATTTTTCCTAATTATTATCCACCTCTTCTGAGGACATGATATAGGCTCATTCTCCCACATACTTTTGACCATACTTAGCTCTATAACTACTCTGAAAGATCTTTTTCTCAGCAGCACATATTCCTGGTTTAATAATTACTCACCATGAGATCCTCTCTCTTGGGAAACTCTGTCTTTCCTTCCTTGGTGTGCGCTGTGGTCCCAGAACACAATCCTGGCATAATTCTGTTGTGTTACTGAACATACTGTATTTGTTGCATGTCTGTCTCCTCTTACTAGGTTATATATTCCACCCAGCAGTGTAGGGGAGTGGCATGTATCATGTATGTATCTCCAGCACATACCTTGGGGTCTTAATACATGTTTACTAAATACCCACGGAAGAAAACAAATTCCTCTGACTATTCCTTGGAGCTTTCTATTCTACTTCCTCTTCGGTTCACTGATCTGACTCTTTTTCTGGCCCTCTCTAAACTCCTTAGTACCTTTCTAGCATTAAAGTAGATCAAAGTGTTCATTTTGACGGTGACAGCTATTTCTAATTTGATCGGAGTTGCAGTATAAGTAAGGATTGCCAGAAGTTGCTCCTTTTAACTATACTGCCACTGAAATTGCATGTTTAAAGACTTATTCATAAGTAACATCTCACTTGTTTTACCTGATAAACCTATGAGGTGGTCAAGTTTGGAAGAAAGCATGTTGGGTCTCTGCCTCTCTCTCTCCTTACTTTCTGCTGTGTGGTATTGGAGATCCTTTCATCTGTCAGCTCAAATTCCTTGTGTTTAGATGTGAATTTCTCACAGTCTAAATAGATTCAATTATACCATAGTTTCACAAATGAAAGAAGAGGGACTTGAATTTCTCTGGATTCTCAAGCTCCAGACCCAGGAGGGCCTCCATAGCAATCAGCTCCTCCCTCTTACTCCTGTTAACTCCCTTTATAGTGTTTCTACAACCAGAAGTAAATTAGCAGTGCTGTAACACTGACTTGAATACATTTTCCACCAGTGCTCCATTTTCTTTTTCTTGATTTTTTGATAGTCACACTCGTTTATAGCAAATACTTGTTTCTCATTGTAACTTTCTCCCCTTTTTGCAGTATTCTGCTTGCTTTTCCATGCATTAATTTAATTATATTCCTGTTGCTTTTCCAATTTGCAAAGTTTCCTTCTAATTAAAAGCTTATGAATATTCCTTGCCAACTTTGTGAATATGTCACCCTATTTCATTATCCAAGTCACTGGTGGAAATTAAGATGCATAAATAAGTGAAATAAAGCTTTCTCTGCTACAAATAAAACAAGGTTTTACTTTTCCCACAATTCTTCTCCACATGCTTGAACACAACTGTGCAAAGATCCACTGGTGAAGGAGAGAAGCTCCACTCCAGAACTGGCCTTGGTTCAGAAAGGTGGGAAGAAGGTGGGTGGTGAAATTATTGAGGTAACTAGACCAGATTCTCACAAAAGGGCTTACACCAAAAAGGAGTGTAGGTAGCTAGTGTATGATCAACATGAGGGCATTCTAGGTCAGTGTCCTGGGTGGGCACTTGTGAAGAGATGCCTCGATGTCACTCACGAACACCAGGATGGTGACTGGTGTATGGGCTTTCAGTGGAAGGAGGACTCAGGACACAATGCTAAACACCTCTGACTTTTATGGGGTGAGCACAGTATGAGAAGCTCACAACAGAAACTTGAGTAGGGAACAACAAATGAGTAAGAGAGTGTGAGAGGATAACTACGTTCAGCACTCATTCACTCAATGGAAAACATACAAACATTAGATTAGGTTGTGGGAATTAAACAGGGTTACAAAAGACATGCCTGCTTCCTTATTTTTGTGTTCTGGAGGGAAAACTATTAAACACATAATTTGCCCATTTACTTAATTACTACTTGGATACATACTTTTAAAAAGGCCTTGTGCTTGTGTGAGAGGCAAGGTAGAACAACTGGACTCGGCCTAGGGGACTCAGGGAGATCTTGCCAAGTAAGTGAGGATGAACTTGACCTCTGAAGGATGAACAGGCACTGACTAGGGGAGGAAAGAGGGAGGTTACTGCAGGTAGTCAAAACTATGTGTGGGAAGGAGAAGGAGCCATTTAAAGGATGGAAACACCAGAAGGTCTGGAAAGGGGAAATTAGAAGAGGAGAATAACTTGAGGAAAGGTAGGTGATTTGGTAGAACATGCAAGCTAAAGAGTATTCTCTTGCTCTCGTGAGCAATGGGTACCATTTCAGGCAATAAAATAACCTGACCTCAATCTGGCTTTGAACGGTTGCTTCCATTGTGATGTTCCTTTCCTGAAGAACTGGGTGTTCTACCACCTGCTGTGCACATCATAATGTCCAGCACAGTCCCAGGAGTACTGTCCTGAATAGAGGCATACTGCGGCAAAGAGAGAGACAGCAGCCCCTGAACTGGACCTAAGCACACACCGTTCTTCCAGCTTCCCTTTGTTTCCAACAGCCTTTCACTTCCTTAGCTGTTTTCCATTTTCCTCAGCCAATACCAGTGGAAGAAAGTTACATTTGCAGCAACATCCTTAGAACCTGCACTCTTTATTAAAGATAACTCATTTCTTCCTCTTGTTTTCTACATAAAAGAGCACAGTCAGTAATCAATTTTCTTTCCTTTATTCAACAATTATTCATTAAACAACTTGTAGGTTCAAGATATCACGCTTGGATTTAGAAAGAGCTAACATCACCGGCAAAACTCACATCAATACGAATGGATAATTACATTTTATGAAAAGTCGGTATTCTGTACATATTTTGGGAAACTTGCAAAATATTTTTCCATAAGAACTAAATCCCAAGTGGCAGTTTTCAAGCCAGTCCATAAAATCTTACATAACTGGATGACAGTGACAAAGAATCAGCTCAAGCTTCGTGTGTGTGTGTGTGTGTGTGTGTGTGTGTGTGTGTGTGTGTAATGCTGGTAAAATGATAAAGACTATACAATTTTTATCCCTTTTTTTCTATCTGGAATTTCCAGTTAAAATTTCAAAGCAGATGAGATTCTGTCTCCTTCTGTTTCCTTTCTATACTCTGACATAGTGGCATGTTCTCACTAGACCCCAGATAGCCAACCTGTCCTACAGCCTGACCTCAGACACCAATTCCCATCTACTGAACTTAGAACCAACCCATTCCCTAGATGTCCTGTCTGTTCGATAGGAGTATTGATGCTATTTGATGTAAAAATCAAATCATTGGCTAGGACATACATGGATTTAGAAGAAAAGAACTAAAAAAAGGCAGGGTGTGGGGGGAAGCAAAGGATTTATAGTTTTC